>WEIU01009852.1:37294-104405 GCA_013389925.1 Aegithalos caudatus | reverse complement strand
TTTTTTTTTTTTTAATGAGCACTCTAGAAGTCAGCATCAACTAAGCTGTTTTAATGATTTGTCATCATTTTATTCTCATCAACACTTCACATGGAGAGATTCTCACCTGCATGGACTTAGCTTGTATTGACTTTACCTTTCTGGTATCATGATGAGGTGACTTTTTTCTGGAAAGAGAAAAAAAGGAAGAGATTTCACACCATCACCACCACCAGGCCCCCTACCTTGGGTGGGAACTGGTAGGACATGGTTCAAAACCTCATGATGGAGAGATCACCTTGCAGCCAGGCAGGTTCCTGTCTCAGGTGTGAGTTTGATTTAATAATCATAGAATAGTTTGGGTTGGAAGGGACCTCAAAGATCATCCAGTTCCACTCCCTGCCATGGGCAGGGCTATCTTCCACTACACCAAGTTGTGCCAAGACCTCTCCAACTTGGCCTTGAACATTTCCAGGGATGGGGTAGCCATAGCCTCTCTGGACAACCTGTGTCAGGACCTCACCACCCTCAAAGCCAAGAATCTCCTCCAATTTAAATCCACTCTTCTTCAGTTTCAAGCCATTTCCCCTTGCCCTGTCAGTACATGCCCTGCTCAAAAGTCCCTCTCCATGCCTTCTTGTAGTCTCTCTTTAGGATTTACCCATAGTTAATCCACATTTTTTTCTGTCAGCTTGACCAAGAAATTTGGCCAATATAAATAGTGCTATCAAACCTTGGTATGTCCCATTCCATGGAAGAAAGGCTTTAAAGGCTGGTTCAAAAAGAAGCCAGCAAATTGTCCTGGGAAACACTACAGAAAACAAGTTACCAATACTGAACTGCAGATAATCCAGTGTCTGACATTTGGTCTTAATTTCTATATCTGCTGCTCAAAAAATATAAGCATAGCAGAATAGATTATCTGGGGAAACCTGAGAATATGTTTATTGAAGGTAACAGGGAAAATGTGGCTTCTTAAATGTCTTTCCATTCCCATTTGAAATGATAAAGGTGGTAAGAGCTTCAAACTGGCAGAGGGTGGGATTAAATTGGATATTTGAAAGACATTCTTGACTGTGAGGGTGGTGAGACCCTGGCAAAAGTTGCCCAGAGTAGCTGTGCCTGCCTCATCCCTGGAAGTGTTCCAGGCCAAGTTGGATAGGTCTTGGAGCAGTCAGGTCTAGTGGAAGGTGTCGTGGCCCATGGCAGGGATTGGAACTGAATGATGTTAAAAGCCCATTCCACCCCAAACCCTTCTATGGTTCTGTGAAATCAGAGTTCAAGTAGCACTGGAACCACTTGGATGTAAGACTCTACGGCATCATATTTCATCCTTCTGGCTTCTTAAGCACTACCACTAACTTATAAATGACACATTCCATACCACTTTTGACCACACCAGGGCCTTGACAGTGAAATCACCAGTTGTGAGGTGAAAGTTACTCCCTGCATTCAAAGAGCACTGACATCAACCAATATGTTCCCAGTGGGAAGGTGAGCCCATTTTAAGGAAGGAGAAACAGGCATACACAAGGTTGGGATCAGACTGACCAAAAGCATACTTTGGTTTGAGTCACTCCCTTGTAACCCAAGGGAAGACACTCTTGGGATGCTATTCATCCTCTTGGGAAGGCAGTGTCTGAAAGAAACCAGATGAGCCACAGCCTAAAAGTGCCTCCTTCTCTCTGCTGACTGTAAGGGCAGTCATGGATGACTTAATCAGGTATAGACATCAACACAAATATATAAAGTCATGTGTGAGGAAATCACATCTTCTGTGGCTTGCCCAGAAACTGACAGCCATTTAGTAATTGCAGCAAAGTGAGAAGCTCTTCTTTAAGGCAAAATGAACCAAACCAAACCAAACCAAAATAAATAAATAAATAAATAACAGTTTAACCTGGTCTGAAGTCCCATGACTTTAATCTGACTTAGACCCTGTTTGTCATACATCTCTGTAGCAGTAAGAAGTCAACGTATTGTGAACTAGAGGAAATGCAACAACTTTCTGCTGCAATAGTATTGCTAGTCCCAGTGATGACTCTGGGGGATCTGTGTGGAATCAAACTCATGCTTTGTGCATGATTCATGCAGGTGATGCAATTGATATACCATGAATGAAAAACCTGACCCCAAATATCCTGCAATGTATGTTTTATATTACTTTTTGTTCCTAAGTTACTACTGCACTTCTGAGTTCAAAAGAGCAATGGAGAAGATGGACTGCTTTTCTAGCTTCCTCCTGGAAAAGTAAAATGACTATGACAAATCCCCCCATGGACTTGAGACTTGACACAAATGAAATCTGTTCCAGAGATGGAACCCAAACACCACCCAATCCTACTTTTGCTGTAAGCTGTGGGTTTTAGGAGAAAGTCAGTGGTGAGAACAGGGCATTTTCATCTGGAGATGGTCCACTGGCATGTATTCAGTGGTCTCATGTCATTTCAGTAATGGTCAGGGGCCTACAAGAAAAAATCATGACCCAGCTGATACTCTCCAGGACACTTTGCACTTGCAAAGGACTGCTTGGAGCTCTACAGTTTATTTAGCTCAGACACTGTTTTGTTGTTTTTGCTTTTTTCTTTTCATGGAGATGGTTCCAGCAGACATAGCACGGAGAGCTGTAAGGGATGAGGAACTTTGCAATGTCTCTAGATTAAAACCACAAGAACCTTGAAATGGCAGAAGGGTTCCTTCAACTGTAATAAGGTGGAAAACACCCAACAAGGAGATTTTTCCTCATCCTGGTAGGAGCTCTGCTTTTTCCTGGGGTGGCCCTGGCTAGATTCAGAGCAGGATGGGGAGCAATGTTCAAGTGTTGCTTGATGCCTTATGGTACAATTTCTAAGGACTCAATACCAGCCTCTACATTCCGGGCACAGGAGGATTAATGAACTTTGTTACTATTGGTTACCTTTCCTGGAGGTGCCTTTGCCACAACTTTCGTGATCAAATTCCTTGGTAAACCTACATTTCCCTGTAAAGATTGCAGCTAACGTACATCTTTCAAAACTCTCTGAAGCATTGGGGTTTACTTTACTTTACTTTAGAATTCAGTTTAGTTTGTCTTTAGTTTAGAGACACAGTTTTACTGAGTGAAGTTTGCAGGCATATGAGTCAAAACTGGGTTCCTATGACCATGTTTAGGTTTTCTGAGAAATGTGATCTCATTCAGAGGAGTGTCAAGAAGCTTTCTGTGGCCATGGAAAGTAGAGGTGCTCAGCACCTTTGAAATATTATCTGCCTTGAAGAATCTAAATATAGGTTTTATGGTCTAATTTGAGAATCATGGTTTAAAAATAAAGAAAATTCTGTGGTTTATCTTCCCTTGAATATCTACAGAATATAAAAATTCTAGTGCAATTTACTGTCATATACTTGTAATTTTGAATATTTCGCTTACCAAGAAATTGGTTTTCAGTAGACTTAAGATATGTGTTAAAAATAAGTTTGATGTAATAACTATGTGGTCCTGTTGCATTTTGGGGAAATTTCATTTTAAATTATTTTAAATCACTGTTTTAAATATCTATAATGAATAAAGTCCTATGAATCCCTTCAAGAAGCAAAGTATGAGGTTTTGAGGATTTTTTGGGTTTTTTCGGTATAATAAAGTAAGAATAAAAAAATTGTACAAATATAGGCACATGCCTTATGTCAGATTTCAAAAGCAGAGAACACAGTTTTGGTAAGATGTCATTTAGCTGAGACATCTGATAAACTTCCACTGAATGACATGCATTTTCATTCTTAATTTAGTCAAACATTCTGTATTGTTGTTGGGAAATACTCAGAAGAGCAATGCAGTGATCCAAGATTAGAAAAAAAATGCCACAGGAATCTCTCAAACTTTACCCCTATCCTCAATAGCAGCACATGACAGGAGGATGTTGTACCAGGGATGTCACCCAGAGACCTGTACAGCACACTGACTGTGATCCATGGCCACTGTTTCATGTGAGCACCAGGGATGGAGCCAGGAGAAGTATGAGGAGTATCAGGAAGGATTGCAGAGCCCTGGGTGTGGTGGTAAGGGACTTGGGAGTGCAGATAGTTCCTTCCTGGATGTTCCTGGTCAAAAGTCCAGTTGAATCAGAGGAGTCCACAAATCCTTACAGGACTAGTGCCACAGCCAGGGATTCAGATATTTAGAATGTGGGACCTGGTCTGCTGGGGACTGATGGGGTCCTTCTGTCAGAAAAGGGAAAATGCAGTTTTAGTTATATGTTGGCCAACATAGTGAGGAGGGCTGCAAACTGAAGTTTCTGGGAACCTCAATCCATCCCATTCCTACCAGTTTGATGCCAAGGCCAGCAACAGATGTCCAGAACCTGGAGAGGGATCACAGGCCAGCAGAAGAGCACCTGAAGAGCAGTACAAAGCTGCTCCAGCCACTAAGTCAGCTCAAATGCCTCTGTGCAAAAACACAGCGTGAGGAATACAAGAGGAGACATGCACACACATGCAGCACAGCAAACTTATCAGGACCATGGAGATGTGGTGGGGTGGCTGCTATGCCTGGAGTGTTGGGGTGGTAGGATACAGGCTCTTTAGGGAGGACAGACAGCAGTGGGTGTTGTCAGTGACCAGCTGGAGTGCAAGGAGCTCTGCCTGGGGATGGATGAGGGTGAGCTCATGGGTCAGGATCAAAGGAGAGAAAGGGACAGGTGACATTGCAGTGGGGCTCTGCCACAGGCCACCTGAGCAGGAAGAACAAGTGGATAAGATCATCTATAGACAGAAGCAGTCCACATTCAAGCCCTTGTTCACATGGGGAACTTAAACCACCCCAATACCTGTTGGAGAGACGTCACAGTAGGGCCTAAGCCAGGAGGTTGCTAGAAAATGTTGATGATAACTTCCTTCTCCAAGTGATAGAGATGCCAAGGATGAGTGGTTATGATGGACCTGATTCTCACCCACAATGAGAAGCTGGTGGGGAATTGGAAGTTCAGAGACAGCCTGGGCTGCAGTGACGATGAAGCATGGAGCACAGATCCTTACAGAGAGGAGGGCACACAGCAAACTCACTGTCATGGATTTCAAGAGAGCAGCCTTTGGTGTCTTCAGGGATCTGCTTGGAAGAGTATCATGGGATAAAGCTCCAGTGGGAAGAAGGACTTAAGAAAGCTGTTAAATATTCAAGGATCATCTCTTTATCAGGAGCAATGCATCCCAGCAAAGACGAATTCAGACACAAACACCAGGAGGCTTACATGGATGAACAAGGAGTACCTGGACAAACTCAAACACACAAAAAGCCTTCAGAGGATGGAAGCAAGGAAAGGTAACATGGGAGGAATGCAGAGAAGTTGTCTGAGCAGCCAGGGATCAGGTTAGGAAAGCTAAAGCCCTAGTAGAATTAAATCTGGCCAGGGATGCCAAGCTCAACAAGGAAGGCTTCTAAAGGTATTTTGGTGATAAAAGGAAGCCTAGGAAAAGTGTGTGCCTCTTCATAAGGAGGTGGGAGACTTGGTTATGCAGGATGTGGAGAAGGCTGAGATACAAAATGATGGTTTGTTTCAGTCTTCACTGGCAAGGGCTCCAGCAGAGAGGAGGCCACAAGGATGCTCCAAGGATTGGGACCCCTCTGCTCTGGAGACAGGCTGGGAGAGCTGAGGGTGTCCAGACTGGAGAAGGGAAGGCTCCAGGGAGACCTCAGAGCCCCTGCCAGTGCATAAAGGGCCTCCAAGAGAGCTGGAGAAGGACTTTGGACAAGGGCCTGGAGGGACAGGAGAAGGGGGAATGGCTTCACACTGCCAGAGGGCAGAGTTGTTTAGGATATTGGGCAACAATTCTTGGCTATGACGATATTGAGGCCCTGGCACAGGTTACCCAGAGAAACTGTGTCATCCCCATCCCTGGAAATATTCAAGGCCAGGTTGGACAGGTCTTGGAGCATCCTGGTCTAGTAGAAGGTATCCCTGCCCACAGCAGGGCATTGGAACTGGATGATCTTTAAGGTTTCTTGCAACCCAAATCATTCTATAACTCCCTGACTTTGTATTTAGCTGAAGATGTAGGTTTTGAACTCCAGGCAATGCTTTTTCTCTATTGGACCAACAAATCCAAAGAAACATAGCTAACTTACCAGTTGCTTATTGAAATCCCATTAAAATTATTCAATAGCCATTTATTTCTCCCCAGTTATTCTCTTTTATGGTCCTGTTATCAGTCAAGAAGGAGAAAAAATATATATCTGATGCATAATTTGATTATCTCATTTTAGGATCAGCTATAGAATTTAACTAATCTTTTATAAAAATAAATGTGACTTCTATTGCACGTAAGAGTTTTCAAGGGATACCTGCTGAGTTTCTGAGCATGTGTATTATCTTCTGTATGATGACATGCTGTCTGAGGCTTAGATATTTTAAGTCAAATTAAGACATGATTTATAACTTGCATCACTTTTTCCAAATAACCATGGAAAGTCCCCAGCTGTGAAAGTTTCACCAAAAAAAGTGATGAACTGGTATTTGGCAAAAAACCCTATAGACCATTTAAAAAATTAAACTCAAAAAGAAAAGTGGGGGGAGGAATGTGTGGTTTAAAATTATTAACCAGCTTACATTGTCCCCTCCCTGTAATTCCACAGTCTTACTGCACAAATGGCTATATCCTTAAAAGAAATCTTACTTGGTAACAGTCATGTATACAGTGGGACCACACCACAGCCATGATGATGTATCCTGGGCCTCATCCAGAGTGGGCTGGAGGTGATGGAAAGACTGTGCTTGCCATCTGGCCATCTTAGGATGCCCAGCACATTGCAGAGCCCATCATCACTCACAAGGGCTTCGGGAGAGAGCTCCCATCTCTGCTCTTCTCACTCACATCAAGCTGAGTCAAAATTGCTGGTCATCATCTCCAAGGCATCTGGTATCCTTTCCTGGTGTCTGAAAGCTCCCAGATCCTCAGAGCAAACCCAAACAGAGCTCTTAAATTATGTATCAACTGCAGACATGTGCAGCATGATCTGCTATGATTGAACACATCTTTGGGTCAGGTGATGTGTCCCGAGTCTCCCTCCCATCCTTTCCCCTCAAGAATGACCTGCACCCAGGTATTATCCCAAAACACTGTTGACACCCTTATCCATCACTATGAGATAAGACTATGTGGTGTGGCTCCAGTAGGAAAACAGAGCTGGGATCAAACCAAGCATTGCATCAAGCCCTGCAGATAAAAGTGTCTTTACCCCACCAGCCACACAAATCACACGTACCTCTGAGGAATTATAGTGGCACCAGAACGGCAAACAACAAAGTGAACTCTAACTGGCTGAATGTGAAATATGAAAAAAGCAGGCAAAAATCTTGTGGCAAGTTGTTGCAACAAATGTGTCTGGCCTTGCTTTAAGCAATCTTTGCCAATTTGAGGTGAAATTGTCAATGGTTTCCTTAGGTGACTTGCTCTCTTCTGGCCTTGTGGTGGGAGCACACCCTGGGAAAATGTAGTAAGAAGGAACAATTTTATTTTCATTATACCAAAGACTTTCACAAGATGATTTATCTTGACAGCAATAAATATTTAGGAAGAAACTTACACTCACTGACAAATCCCACTACAGACACATCCCAGATGTCCAGTCCCCTCACAGTTTGAATAGCAGAAGACCTCTCCTAGGCAGAATTCAGCTTAGGACATCACAGTGTCCTTTGTTTAACCTTTTAATGCTCTGTAGGCTCTTACCTGATAGATTCTGCTTATCACTGACTATCAGACAACTCCTAGATAGAAATGGTGTTTCTTCATGTTCAGTTTCAGCCAAATTTGGAACAGCATCTTCAGAAACTTTACCTCTCTGCAAAGCTTAATGTGAATCCATCCCATGCTCAAGGCTTCAAAATCCCTTAGAGGTTTTGGGAATGATGAGTTTAAGTGCTTGTTGCCTTCAGACCTGTGAATCTGTGAGCTTCATAAGCAGCTAATTTTGTGTGATGCTGCAATATTACACTTCAGCCCCTTTTTTGTGAACAAGACCCAGTTTCCACAGGAATGAGAGATTCTCTCAACAGGTTTGCAAGCAAGTACTGATAAAAGCAACTAAAATGAAAGCGCTTTGAGGATGCAAAGGTCACTAGGTAGGAGTGAGAGCAGGAGACGACGTCAGGCTAAGGCAGAGGAAATGAAGAAATGGAAGCAGTCTATGCAATGGAAACCTTGCTGCTGGAGGAAACATTGCATCATATCTCTGAGTGGTGTCACATCCCCAGGTGACATCACTTGTGGTGGCAGGAGCAGGTTTGGGGGACTTTTTACCCTCCAGATCTGCAGGCAGGGGGATCGTGCTGACTGAGATCAGTTCAGACTCATACAAACCTCTACCCACGCACAAAGGCAGAAGTGGGTTTTCAAGTATGTCTTGCCCTTCTCAGAAATCACTATCACAAATTAGGGGAAGATAATTCAAAATAGCTCTAAACCTTCTTAGGCCACAAGTCCTCAATAGCTAATTTCAGCTAAGACAACTCTGAAAACATCCAGGTTACCAAACACCCTCTGTCACGCAATACATGTGGATTTCACCTCAGAACATACAGACAACTAGAAAAACTGGACTCAGACAACTGAGTTCAGCAGCAAAGAACCTTTACCTTTTTTCACCAGTATATGCAAAATTGAGCTTAGAAGCTGCCTCAAAAAAAATTACTAGAAAATCACATCAGTAGGATTAGGATTTCAGAATTGATCACTTTTGCTCATTTCAAGCCCAGCCTCTGTCAAATCCTTGCTCTGCTGCTTCATCTCTTCTCCCAGGCTTCAGGGCACTGTTGCTCACACATCACCCAATATCAAAACAGTGAACAGTGCAGTGCAGTGAGTGGTGCCATGGGTGTCACGAGTGTCATGGGTGAAGTGACACCTAAGAATACATCCTGTTGACACTGCTTGGCTCAGTTAGGATCACACTTCTCCATCACTGCCCAGCTCTATTGACCCACACGAGAATGGGATGAGACCAGACTTCAGGTGTTGCTGCAAGGACAATTGCCAATCTCCAGACAGAGACTTCATCAATGTGTGATCTCAATGTGTGCAAGGTGGGGACATCCCCAGGGTGTGCCTGAGAGGCTGTTTTTGGGTGTCTGCTCATTAACAGCCTGGAAACCACCACGAGAGGTGATGCTGATGCCCTAAAGAACCTAGAAATGAAACAACACATTTTATAGATAATATTAGTCTGGGAGGTAATATAAAGACTGGTCTTTACTGGAGGCCTCCAAGGGCCAGATATGGAAAATGCCTAAATGCCCAAATGCCCACCCCCACCCAGGTGAATACAGTTTTATAAGTTTAGGAAATTAGCATAATTGACAAAAATCACCATTTAGGAGCACAATTATTCAGGCAATTCCTCCCCAGTTCAGCCCCTTTCTAAATCCCCTCGGATGGGAACTAAACTTTGTTTATGAAAATGTGCCTCAAACAGCTGTTTTCAACCTTGGTTCCCAGGAAGAATAAAGATACCATAGGGGCTTTGTACCCCCTGGGGCTTGGAGGTCTGGAATGTGTTCTTCTGCCTAGGGAAAAGGTAGGGAGAAGTACTGGGACTAGCTACGAATAGAATAATAGGCTACAGAGCTACAAATATATGTGTAAAGAATATAGAGAATATATAAAAGCAAAAATAATTCTGACAACATTATCACCACGGAGCTCAGCAGTTCAGCAGCCAGCCAAGGCACTCAGCTGTGTAGGTAAAGGTACAAATTTATGCCACCCACCTGCCCCCCAACAATATTGTTTTGATGTATTTTGAGGCAGTCAAATCCCTCTGGCCCCCCACTGATACTCCTTGTTTTCACAGGGATTTGAAGGGGAGCTTATGGGATGAAATCCTTCCCTGTGAAGATGATGAGGCCCTGGCACAGACTGTCCCGTGAAACTGTGGCTGTTCCACTCCTGGAATGTTCAAGGCCAGGCTGAATGGGGCTTAGAGCAACCTGGTGTCCCTGCCCATGGCAGGGGGTTTGACTTGATGATCTTTAACATCTTTTCCAACACAAACCATTCTATGATCCTATGAAATTCCCACATTTTGCATATAGCCCTGGAGTCAGAAATTACTTTGAGAAAGGACAAAGAAAAATGTGTTGACCAGCAACCCCTACACATTATTCCCACACACCAGATAAGATTTGTCTTTCAGATTAAAAGACTCTGACATTTACAAATCACCATGTTGGCTTCCCAATAAATAAATTTTAAGTGGAAATTCCCCAGCTATTCCAGACCAAAAGCAAACACTGCAAGAGAGAGAAAAAGAAGCTCATAAGAGTTTACAATGGTGAGATGGGACTGAAGGGTTGGAGAAAAGAAGCCAGTGCCCTATGTAATGGGGCTCACAGATGTTATCTGCTGTGAGATGCATGCAGCATTTATAAGGCAGAAAGCAAAAGAAATGGTGCTAAGAAAAGAGGTTGTCTGTATTGTGGAGTGGGAGGCAGTTAGGCAAGGAATTCAGTAAGTACCTACCCAATGCCCAACTTTTAATGGCCACAACAATGCTGTCTTGTTCACAGTTCCTAGATATACTGGGAAGGAAATCTCCAGGACAACCAAGATTTTGGTAAATGCCAATGAACCTTGTGTTGTGGTGGTTTCCTGGTGTAGCAGAGGAAGCAACCAATCTGCTTAGTCATTAGTAGTTATTTCTCTCCACATATCCACTTTGGAAAACATGCAGGACAGTGCCATATTGATTGCATTTCTTACAGACTGAGTCAGGAGGACTGATAACTGCACCAGTTTCCCTTGATGCTTTGCCACGTTTACTTCAAGAAAAACTTTGATTCCCATGGACTGTACTGGTGTGAATCTGGAGAAAAAGGGAAAGAGCAACCAGTGGTCTAGAAAAACAAAAACAAACCTAAAGCATTGAGATTGGACATGAATTAGAAATATTAATCATAGAATAACAAGGGTTTGGGTTGGAAGGGACCTAAAAGATCTTTGGTTCTAAATTTCCTGCCATGGGCAGGGACACCTGCCACTAGACCAGGTTGCTCCAAGACCTGTCCAACCTGGCCTTGAACATTTCCAGGGATGGGGATGACACAGTTTCTCTGGGTAACCTGTGCCAGGGCCTCAATATCGTCATAGCCAAGAACTGCTGCCCAATATCCCATCCAACACTGCCCTCTGGCAGTGTGAAGCCATTCCCCCTCGTTCTGTCCCTCCAGACCCTTGTCCAAAGTCCTTCTCCAGCTCTCTTGGAGCCCTTTATGCACTGGCAGGGGCTCTGAGGTCTCCCTGGAGCCTTCTCTTCTCCAGGCTGAACACCTTCAGCTCTCCCAGCCTGTCTCCAGAGCAGAGGAGCTCCAGTCCTTGGAGCATCCTTGTGGCCTCCTCTGGACTCACTTTACATGGTTACTTACCCATTAAGCAAATGACATTGGTGTGCAGGGATAAAGCTATGATACATCACTGACTGCCTCCCTCTGCTGCTTAACAAGAGCCCTGAATCAATTTTTACCCCATTTATGTCATTGAAGCAGGGCTGGTATTTCCTGACTGACCCAACACACTAATTAATATAATCAACAGTCACATCTTATCATTATTCTGACCGACTTATTCCACTCAGCCTGAGCAGAAATTAATTTTCCCCCTCAAAAAAAGGCCAATGACCTTTATTATTATTTAGTTTTAGACTCTAATCAGCCCTTCACTCTCTGTATGTGAGTCAATCCCCTCCAGCTGTGAATCTCAGCTAGGTCCCTGGCAAGGCAGCTTTTGTCCTCCCCAGCATTTCTTTGAGAGCACTACACTATGGGAACAATCATCTTGCTATTATTCGTCAGCACTTTTGCCTTCACTCTGAATTTTGATGCATACTGCAGGTGCCAGCTGGGGTGTTTTGTAGACTGAAGTTCCTGAGCAAATTCCCTCCACTACTGTAAAACAGGAAAGAACATAAACTTGGTATAATCACATAGACATATCATCACAGATATTGAGTCCTCTTGGGGACTGTATGATTTTTGGATAAAGAAACCCATTCCCTTCATTTGGGTGGGATTCAAGGGTGGTGTGAGAGATGGGTGTGGATTAGGAATAAAAACTTATGAAACTTATAAAATTTAGCCTAGGAGACAGTTTTGTGTCCTATATTGAAATTAATCCTGCAAGATATAAATAATGGAAATTTCACAAGGTCAGAGAGGTGGGTTGCACTTGGTTACATCTGAGCTGGACCAGGAAACAGTTTGGGTTTGAATACACAACATAAAACTATGGAGAGAGTCAGACACTGTAGCTCTGAGGTCCTGACCCCTCAATGACACCCTCTTTTGCTATCAGACAGACTTAGTGGTGTCTTTAGAGAGACATTAACTTAGACAATGAAGCCAAATAACTGGCTCCAGAGCCCCATATTCCTTGCCCCTAACAAGTGCAGTTTCTGTTAAACCACTGTGCAAATTATAGATGGGCTGAAGTCTTGGCAGGATTTTTAAAGGTTCATTACTTTATTAATTCTGTTTCTTTCTGTTCCATGGTGACAACTGAAGTAATCCCAGACTTTATGAATAAACTCACCTGTGTGATCTCTACCTGTTTAGTTAAAGACTGCGAGGTTCAATACTTTCCACAAACACAGCCTTGTCAGAGGAGTCATACACCATGCATGGTGCTGGAAATCAGATTGTCCACATTTAGTGCCTGTTTGCTGCCCAGTGAAACTGGTGGAAACTTAAAAATGCTGGCAGGAAATAAGGAAAACAGCTCTTTATTTTTAGTTCTGCCAAAATCTCAGCTGAAGGTTTGTCAAGAGGTCACCAGTCCACCTCTCATTACAAACTTGCTGACTCTGAATTTGTTTGTTTATTTGATTTTCTTAAGTGTCTGATAATCCATATGAAAGACTGAAACAGAGTGTTACTGAACAAGTTTCCACTTTGCAAAGAGAAGCAATAGAAAAACAACAAAAAAACACCCCTCAATAAATCTCCAGTTAAAATGTTGCATCTGAGAAAACTACTGGCATCAGTTTCTGCTCTGGGCTGAAACTTTGTCCATCCCCCAGTGAGCCTTTGAGCCAAAGTCGTTTTTGGCCAAGTACAGTTTCTTCAGGAAGGTCAAGCCCTTAACCTCCAGTCCTTTTTTTTTTTGCTGGCAGCCTAGAGCCTAAATATTTTGGGACAGATGTTCACGGCTGTGGATCACTTAAAAAACAGGGGGACCTGTTTGCCTTTCTTGGAGTTAGTCTGAAAGATAGTATTCAAAGCTCTTTACTGCATGATGGGTTATTTTAGTTTTAAGTTTAAAGATCTGTTACCCATTTTCTTGTTGCTAGTGAAAGAAACCACAAATAATTTTTCTCCTCACCTATATATATATATATAGTCATCCTGTATGGGACACTTTAAAAAAGAGAGCATGTAACAACCACAAAATATTTGAAGTATTCAAAGCAAGTGAAAACCCTCATAACCTTCATCCAGATGACGCTGGCTAACAATTTGTGCCACACAACTTGGCCCTTCACCCAGCTGCTCTCCTGTGCAGGTTGTATGCACCAGGATAGTGTTTCTAATAATCTCCTTGGGGACAAAGAGCAGAACAATTTACATCCTGAATGAAGCAGGGATCCCACAGAAGATTACACTTTTAAGTGCATGTTAGTTAATGCCAGGATGCCCAAGCTTGCTCCCCAAATCCATACTGGGAAAAGAGTATGGAAGGAAAAGGGATTTTTGGCAGAAGGTCACTTGTTACATGCATTCTGAAATGTCTGGAGTGTGAGATGGGCATTGGGGAACAGCAAAATAGTAGGAACAGGCAGCATTTCTCACTCCTAAATGTGTGTAGGAAGGAGACCCAGCTGCACCCCTTCCTCTGCTCTTCCTGTGCTGGTTTCCTCAGCAAGAAAACCTTCATGCATGTGTTAAAGTGTGTCAGTTAAAGTGCCTTCCAGCAGGGCTCTGGTTGAGGTGGTTGGCCCCAGGCTTAGATACTTCAATAGACAAGCAACTCAGATGAAGTAAGGGAGCCCCTGCATTTAATGCAGCTTTAGTTTCCTATTAAGTTAATAAATGTATATCCTCAGTTTTTCAAGAACTTCATAACAATCAGATGAATTTACAAGAGGTTTTTGGTTTCTTTCTTGAACTTGTGTACCTGTACCCAACACACCTGTGTCTTACTCAGGTTTTGTGTCCTGCTTCTGCTAAGACCAGTGACCACTGTTCTACCAGAGGGTTGCTTGGGTGATACCAGGGATGTTAGGATTGCTTGGGAAGACAGTCTTGGAGGATCTTGGAATACCCAGCTGAGTGCTCAAGCTATCCATGCCTTGAACCAGCAATCTGAGAGGGCCCCAACTGCTCCCATCCCTGCTATGACACACGAGGCAGAAGCAGGAGCTTTCCAAGAGATAAGTGTGCATAGAGTGCAAGGCAGTCTCAGGGCTTCCTGCCCACACCCTGCCTGCCTGCCCAAGCACAGTAGCACAGACCCCTCTCTCAGCCAGACCCAGCAGAGAACACTTACACATCCTAGAATTAACAAGGCCAAAAGAAGAGCTGAAGAAGAGCTGACTCCAGCTCTGGTGTAGAAGATTCAGTTGAGAGGAAGGGAAGAGTTCCAGATTCCTGATCTCTTCACATATGTTCTATTTTCTCACTGAAATGGTGTTCTGTCTGGATTCCCTTCAGCAGCCACAACACAACACGGACTTTCCCCTTCCTCAGCCTCCTTACATGACTATTATAGCAAAGTCATAGCAAAGACCTTCAGGCATTGTAGGATGAATTCAGGAAATGACCATGAGAGGCAGGAATGCCGCTCACCAGCTTTCTGAGGCTCTTTAGATAGCTTAAACTCATACTTTCCAAATAAAAAATAACCTAGGAGAAGACAACCACAAGCTACCAGGCACTACATCTGCAGTGCTATGAATCCTGTAAGAAATCATGCCTTCAACACTTAGGCTGGATGAGGGTGGTGAGGCCCAGGCACAGGCTGCCCAGAGAAGCCTTCCCACAGGCTGCTCCATCCCTGGAAGTGTTCCAGGCCAGGTTGGACAGGGCTTGAAGCAACCCAGTCCAGTAGAAGATGTCCCTGCCCATAGCGGGGAGTTTGGAACTAGATGGTCTTTAAAGCCTTTTCCAATGCAAATCATACTATGATTTTATGATTCTAAATATCTCAAACATAATTTTGTGCTATTTACTCATAAAAACATGTTTGAAATTAATATCTGTTGCTTACTTTGTCTACACAGGAAAAAATAACAAACTTTGAGATGTGAATCTCTTCAACCAAATTACTATTTGGTCTCACTATATCATTGTAATTTTTTGCTTTGTTCTCTCTTTTGTTATTTTGAACAATAATTCTCACACTGCAAAGCTGTAAAACCAATTTGTTTTGGCTGTTTCACAGGATTCTGAGAACTTGCAGAAAAATAGCATCACTGGAATTGACTGTCAGCTAAATGAAGCAAAACTGCTCTCCCAAACAAAAAAATACTTTGGAAATATGTGGGCATTCACTGAAAGAAAGGGTGCATTACTGAGACTTTTACAAGTCAAGGGGGTTTGGCCATTCTGGTATTGTTGCCTTGAGCCCCTAAAATCAAGAGCCAAAAAAAGTTAGGGTAATTAAAATGCTGCTGCCGTTTAATGAAGGGTCCCTCTCAGGTGCACAACGTGCTGAAATACATGCTGAAAATGCATCAAAAATGCACATGGGATACAGGGCAAGTACAGTTTTATGTTTGGCAAATTAGCATAATTGACAAGAATGCCCAATTAGAAATACAGGTAATGAAGTAATTCCCCCTCTTGGTTCAACCCCTTCTGCAGCCCCTCTCCTTGCCAGTTTTTTATATCTAATATATCATAAAGTGCCTTGGGAAGGTGTCTTGGTCTTGATTCCCAAAAGAAGCAAGATCAGAACAGGCCTTCAGGAATTTGTCTGATAGGAAAAATAGCGGAGGTAGGAAACTATATAACTGTACAATAACAGTCTACAGAGCTAAGAATATATATAAAGAATATATAAAAGCAAAAATTGTTTTGGCATCATTATGGTAGGCAAGCAATCTGCAAAGCTGCTGCTGGAAATTTCTGGTTGTTGGCAGAGCAGACACCTCATAGAAAGGGCAGCAGTGACTCAGGATAACAGGTGAACGCTCCAGATTATGCTTACAAGTTATTTTCATGCTATTTTTTTTCCAAGAAGCAGCAGGCTGAGTCTCTAACTTGGATTCTCTGAGAAGAAAGAGGCAGTAAGGTCTCCTCATTCTCTGTGATTGGGCCAATGCAGAGCACCATATGGGTGTGCATGAAAGACACTGAAGTGCCAGAGCTTGTCCAGAGAATGGCAACAGAGCTGGGGAAGAGTCTGGAGCACACCAGGTTGTTTAAAGCCCCATCCAACCTGGTTTACTGATGCTTCTCCTGATATGAAGAAGAAATTTATATACTTTCCACACCAGCATTTCTAATGATGAACATAAAGGTCTTTTCCACCAAAAATGTTTCCCCAGTCCTCAGATGAGAGACAAAAAAGGACCCTTTCCTGCAAAAGAGGCTGGGAAACTAAGAAATAGTTAATTATGGGTCTCATTTCTCTCAGTAAAGATGCTACCAGTAAAAGCTTCTGGAGCACTACACAGGTTTGCTTGTCAACCTTTTATTGCTGTTGTTGTTCTTGTACAGACACCTGCACAAGAAAAACAATGACAGACATGTTCTTTACCTTATCCTTACCAAAAATAGAATTCATTAGGAAAAAAATCAAAGAAGGAAAGCATATTCTTTTGCTCCTACGTGACAATGTGCCCTGTGTCATTGTTTCTCAAGACATGGTGTGCAAAGCCAAATGTACTGATGCATAAAAGATTAGGAATGATAGAACCTTCATAATAGGTTTAAAGGAAGATGGAAAGATGGAGCTTGGCCTTAACAAGTTTCAAGGACCTTGAAGGTTTGTGGTCCAAACTAATTTGGAGCCTTCTTTCTAGACAACCAGAAATGGGCAAGGACTGTCCAGTTTCTGAAGAAATTGTATAGTATCAAAAAACTCTGGAAGATAAGCAAATACCTTGTGAAAATTAATATCCAGTATAGTCTTTTGAGCATCATTTACTTCAGTAAACGAAACACGAGGAGGACTCAGACTGTTGTGTCAGTGTCAGTGCTGCTGAGCTTCCCCTGGGATGCCTCTGTCCTGGCTGAACCAACCCCATCCTCAAGGGCCACTAAACAGTCTGGGAAATAGCACAAGATGCTCAGACACCATGTTTTGGTGACATGGTCATTATTGTCTCTTAGCAACACACGGGAGAAGATTCCCTGAGAGAAAGAAAACAAAAGGAGCAATAACTTTCAACACATGCCATGAGTGCATGCTGCTCCCCACAATGCCAATGAATCAGTGGTAAAGCCAGAAAACAAACTTGATTTTAATCTGGTGTCTCCAGCAAACAAACAAACACTAGAAAACCAAATAAACAAAAGAACTCATCCCCAAATAAAGTAACTTTTGCCTGGAAATGTGGATGAAGTAGCTATGAATAATGGGTAACAACATAGACAGTCCTGTATTAGTTGGCAAGAATTGTCTAGCAACTCAATCTAAACTATTGCAAGGAGGATGAGATGGGAAGGAAGCCTGAACACATCACAGAGGAATTTATATCACATGCTATGCTTCTCATGTAATGTTTTCTCCCCCACCTACTCACACAGTAGGTTTGTGATTTTAATCTGTTTATTTTTACTAGGAAGCATAAGTATGTAAATATGTGCTCTGAGCTGGTATTTTAGGCAGGGCGGTTTAATTGTATGTGTGTGCTAATTGTTGTCATGTTTCTGGGTCTTATTGATTTTGGACTTGCTCCTGCACGCTCCCGCACTCCAGGAGAATAGGTTGTTTGGCTACTATCACAAACACTCCCTGCTACTACTGCACAAACTGCTCAGGGTGGAGGTTTCCACACCTCCCACATCCCCCTCCTGTTCTCTGCTAAAAGAGTTGGATCCCTTGGAAGTTGCCAAATAGGTCTTTGGAGAGAATCCTCCTAGGACGAGTGGAGGAGGTATGGCCACGCAGGTTGTCCCTACACTACACTGGCAAAAGGCAGCCACCAAGATGGTCAAAATGAGACACAGGCTCTGCTGCGGCTCTGCTTTTGCTTCCTCTGCTGCAAGACATGATGAAATCAGCTATACCAGCACAGAAACTGGCTGTGAGCTTTGCCCATCTTGCACAAGCAGCATAGGATTCTTCAGTCATGCACAGATATCTCCTAGGACATCCTTGCATGGGAACATTTGTTGAAGAAAACTTTGTAACTTGATAAATTTGCACTGATCTTGGAATCTTTACACAGCCCTCTCCTTATTCCCTATTTCATTCTGACTTCCTGAGTTAAAAGCTCTTTAGGTAAATATCAGATCTTTTATAAACACTCAAGTTCAATTCCAGACGATTTACATGGTTTGGGTAACATCATCAAATAAAACACAGTATAAATAATGCCCAAAACCAGAGTGCAAATAGATAAACAAACTATAAGGTCTTGTTAAAATGACTTGATTTTGATTAAAGCCAAGAATAAAAAGACAGACCAGAGTTGAGTCTTCAAATGGCTGAGGTCAGCTTGGACTAGCTAAAGAGCTCTCAACCAAAGTGTTAACATGCTTCATTTACTTTCTAGACTGTAAATCAAACTGTAATTAATCACCACCACCCCAAACAATCTCCTCTAATCACCTTGTCATGACAATACATCTTTGTAATATTGCAGATGCTCAGGGTCATCTTATAAACAGGATGTGAGTGAATGTCTATTAAAAAAATTAACTGGATTACTGCAGTTGCTAAATATTATTCCAAGTTTCATAATACTGTGTGCTTTAAGGCCAACACATAAAACAGCAGCTGCTGTTAGAGGAGTTTGTTTTTCTACTAATAATCAAATTTTGGCTTGTGAAAGGCTGTTGTTTTTCTACCCTCATTTTTTTTCCTGGGAATTGTTGCACCAAGCACAGGCATTAAAAAGGGGGGGAAAAAAAGCTGTCTTCCTGACTTTTTCATGTGTTTATTTTTGTCTTTAATCCACCCACCTCCCCACGCATCGATTGCTGGTAGCTCTCTTCTGTAATGCTGGTGCTGCTGGAGACAGCTCATTCTCTCTGCCTTTATACTGCTAAACCAGGAGATTTCTCAGATCCTGTGCCCAGCCAGGTGCCCCAAACCAGCTCCTGGATCCACATCATGATGCTAGTTTTTAATGCAGGTTCTTGCACAAATTGGCAACATAAAGGTGGAATGTTCTTTTTGACAAGTATTACCATACCCAAGGGAGAGAACTCCACCAGTCCTGCCAAGGATGATAACCCATCCTGCATCAGCTGCCAGGGTGGAAAACCTAGACCAGGACATGGCTTTCTTGCATCACTGCAGCACCCTGAAGGGCAGCTGAAGGGTCAGCTTGACTCACAGACGAATAAAGCAAGGGGCAGACAGGTCAACACAGACAAGCGAGTACAGGGAAGCAGCAGTCATGCTCAACAAAAGCCTTCCAGATTTCTGCAAGGTGTAGATTTATCTGAAGAGGAATTTTATCAAGGGCAAGGCACAGAATGGAACAGCACAGACTTGTGGTTTTGGAAGTACACATGATCTAATGAAGTTGTCTGCCCCCATCCATGGCAGGGAGTTGGACTAGATGATCTTTAATGCCCTTTCCAACCCAACTCATTCCATGACTCTGATAAGCAACAATGGCCACATCCAGGCAGAACAGTTGGCTTCTCTATATTGGAGAAGACAGGGGACAAAGTCTTTGACAGAACAAAGTTGAAGAAGGTGTCCCTGAACATTTTCCCACAAACCTTTTTGCTAGGGCTCCTCTATCTCTAATCTTATTTTGTGTATTGGTGTTGAGCTGGATCATGATTTTGGTCCTCCATGTTTCCTTCTATCCATCTTCTCTCCTGAAGTATTTTGTCCATGCTTCTGCCATCCAGCCACGATGCTGGACCTTGGCACTGGCTTTTGACCTCTCTTCCCCCTCTACCTCGACACAGGGAGCTCTCACTGCCAAGACCTGCATTTCAAACACACTTCTTGTTCCCTGAAGTTAATACATTTTCCTTCCAGATCCCACCTCTCCACCTTGACCCCCAAACCTCTGACTCTTTTTCCTCCTTTTCTGCCCTTGGCGCAGCACATCACACATGCTTTTCTTTCATTCCAAAGTCCACATTTCCCTCTTGGAGACCAAGAAATCACACAGTATTTAATCACACAGTTGAAGTTATAAACACAGATGTCCTAAAACCTCTTCTTTTCTACCTCCACTACTCCCCAACCTTCATAACTGGAGTTCTTCCACCCAGGACCAAGATCCAGACTTATTCCACAGTGCACTGCCTTATCTCTGTCTTATCATCTAATTTATCTCTTCACATTCTTGGCCTTGCACCTTTGCCTTTTCTCTGTGTTCATCTGTCAAACATTGTCTTTTCTTCAAAGCACTGCTTAAAATTCAGCTCTCCAATCAGCACTCCTCTTTTCTAATCACTGGCAACCTCATACAATCCTTGTGATTAAATATTTTTTCATGCCCTGCCAAGTATTAAACTTGACTACTTTAGATTTCAAAGTGTCCTAGACAGGGAGTATGTCTTACATGCAATCTATAAAATACTACTCACATCTAAGGTACCCTACAAATGTTACCTAATAAATGGAATTCATTGCACTGTATTTATGATCAGCTACAAAAGGATAAGGAAGACCAGCTAAGATATTAACTGTTTAAAGCCTAAAACAACCCAGTGATGTGAAGACTTGGATCAGGCCTTGAGCTGAAGGCAGATAGATTTAGATATTAGAAAGAAATTCTTCCCTTTGAGGGTGGTGAGGCCCTGGCACAGGTTGCCCAGAGAAGCTGTGGCTTCCCCATCCCTGGAAGTGTTCAAGGCTGGGTTGGACAGGGCTTGGAGCAACCTGATCTACTGAAGGTATGGAGTGGAATTGGATGAGCTCTAAGGTCACTTTCAATCCAAACCATTTCATGATTCTATAGCTTTCAAGTGAGATTTTGCTTTGCTGTATAATGAAATGATTTTTTTGCATTTGAGCAAAATGCTTCAGGGCTTCTACTCAGGCAGAATTTACTCCAAAGCATGTGCCTTAGATCTGTGAATAAGCATTTCAGGTTGCTTTGCATGAACAGCAATTATTGTGTTAACAGTTAAGGTCTTGACAACATCATGACTATGCTCTGACCCTGTTGGGTGTACTGGGAGAGTTGCAGCCCATGAAGTTAGGCTACTGAGACCATGTGTAGTGCTGTAAGTTGTAAATCAGGAGAAGAGAATAACAAAAGACAAAAGTGGCTTTTGACAATTCACAAGCCACAACAACCTCCAGTTACTTTACAGTAACCAAACTGGTACCTCCTGACCTTCTGTGTAGTGGGAAGATCATTTGGGAGTAGAGCAAAAGGCAGTTTAAAATATTAAAGAATTAATGGAATTGAAGCTCATAAGCAGGTTTCAACCAGTGTAGCTCTACTACCTAGAGCATGGAGTGGTTGATATACAGTCCCTTTGAACCCAACTAAATCATTTTAACCTAACCCTGTAAAACACTTTATCTTATATCATAACTAGAAACACCTTGAACATCATTGCATGGTTTTATTTGTACAATCTTAGCTATGACTTCTGTGGATGTTTTAGTCTAATTCATAAACCTGGACTTGAATTAAGTAATAAAGGTTATAGATAATCAGAGAATCTCTCTATATATAAATAACATATAATCTAATAGCAAAATAAGGCTAAATTGAGCACAGCTTCCTCTGAGGAGCAGACAGTGTGGGAAAGCCCTGGAAGAGAACGTTAGTTGGGTCTTACTCTTCAGGCATCACAAGGAAAATTGCAGGGAAGGGAGGAATTGTGCTAGAAGAGAGTGATGATTTGCAATTTAAAGCTGCTAGCTGGGGAGAGAAGTTGCAGGGCCCTGTAGAGAGCTGCTGAGCAAGGACACCAGATGAGCAGCAGCTTGGGATGTCAAACTGGCCCAAGGAAAGACACAGTGGTTGGTTAATTACATGAGGAGGGTTGGAGACCAGAGAAAAGACTCTGGAAGATGCATTTTTCTATTTATGTACTTTCAATTTTGCCCTAAGTGCCAACAGTATCCAAGCGACTCAATAACAAATGGATTTTATATTTACACAATGCTGTGGAGAAGGTAGAGGGCCAGAGGCTTGGGGAGCCAAGGCGAAGAGCAAAGCAAGTGATTTATTAGCCTGGGGTCACAGAGATTCTGGTGATGCAAGCCCTTGCTAAGCCTCTTCACCACAAAGGCATGCCTTCCCAAAGGAAGGAACTGATCAACAACCTACTGGTGTTCATTTCAAAGAAAGGCCTGAGGATAAGGAAAACACTAATCATGAAGTCATTAAGGTTGGAAAAAACCCTCTAAGTTTATCAAGTACTCATTAAACCAACACCACTGTGTTCACCACTAAAACCATGTCCCCAGCTGCCATATCATGGAGAAGTGTCACAAACACAAAACTCCAACCACACTGTTATTACAAGTTTTCCACTGGAAAAATAAATACATTATTATAAATGTGCCAAGCTGAGACAGAGCTCACACTGCATCATACTGCTGGGTCTGCTCATGGGAGACAGTAGTGGGATGGGTCCTGATGAGAGGCAAGATATTAGTCCACTACAGCCATTCATGTGGGGTTTTTTCCATAGGCTACATGAAAAGGACTCCTGCATACTTCTCAACTTGGAAGCCACAGCTGGTCCAGCTGTATTTCCCACCATCTGAAGAGCTTGGTGAGGTTAGCACATTTTCCCTAAAACAACAACACTCCCTTTTAGACTGGCAGTTCTGTACCGATACAAAACTGATCGTCGCCAGGTGATGTTCCTTATCATTTGGATACAACACAGTCTTCCTTGCTATAGTACAAGCCTTTTGTGCTTAGAAGTTCTATTACAAAAGTTCACCTTTAAAAGCAGAACATGGGAGACGTGAACAGCAGAATAAGAAAATAAATGCAGAAGCAAAATATTTTGTTCCACTTGACACATAGAATCATAGAATGATTTGGGTTGGAAGGCACCTTAAAGACCATCTACTTCTGTGAGCCTGGTTTTTTTTTTTGTTTGTTTGTTTGTTTGTTTTTCTGTCAAGAGTATCAAGGTCCGGGCACAGAGAAGCTGGGGTTGCCCCATCCCTGGAAGTGGTCAAGGCCAGGTTGGACAGGACTTTAAGTAACCTGCTCTAGTGAAAGGTGTCCTTGCCCATGGCAGGAGGGTTGAACTGGATGAGTTTTAAGGTCCATTCCAACACAAATTATTTGATGATGATACTCTGCCTCTATACCAGACTGAAATGCCCCAACAATTTCTTCTTGTAAAGGGACCCACAAATACACCTACAGGTACTTCTTCCCTAACTTTCTCTTTGATAAGCTATGTTAAGCTCTAAATTTATCATAAGGTTAAATGTTTCTTTTATACTGGAAGAAAACAGATTCAAAGATTCTCAGGACAGACTTCAAATAGACGAAAAACTTAGTCCCACAGTGTGGAAGGAAACGGTGCACAGGCTGTTAGCAAACATTCTTCATGGTTTACTTCAAAACTTAGGGAAAGGAGCTGAGCATAGATGCACAGGTGCTAAATATACCTTTTTTCCAATACAGACAAACCCCAAAGAAGTATTTTTCTAGTTCATTATCCTAAATTATGATCAGAGTCTTCTCTGGATTGAATGTTGCCAAGTTGAAATCATCTGTGAATGATGAAAAAGCTGAAAAAATCTTGTATGCACCTGTGGGGATGCACAACCACCTTCACCTGTGAAATCATTAGACTTCAGGAACTATTTCTGCATTAGAAACAAAAGCATATATTCTAATTCAGGATTTTTGATTTTTTTAGAAGGTTTTAGATAGGTGTGGNGAGTTCAAATTTTTGCATGGTTGGGGCTTTTTTGTTTTGTTTTGGTGTTTTTGTTTTTTTTTTTTGTTTTCTCTTAGTTTTTGTTGTTTGGTTTTTTTTTGTTTGGTTTTTTTTTAATCCTATTGATTTAGCAATGTGTTCTGTTCAAAGGGCCCTAAAGGTCCTTTTTCTCTTGTGCCCTGAAATTTCAAGAGCTTGTTTTGTCAGTGGGAGAAATACTGTGACTGAAAATAGTCACTGCAATGCTTTAACCTTTCCAGAAAACATGCAGTCTTCTGGGATTCCATGCATCTTTAAAGCACACAAATTCTCCCTTGTTTCAGTACTTCCTCTAACTTCAGTTCACTTTCCTGGCATCCTTTTTTGAAAATTCATGTGTTACTGCAGTAGCAGAGCACATTCATTAAACTGATGAATTCAAAGTGATTCATTAATGCCATTTAACTTGCTCTACAATTTATCCACAGCTTTCTGATAAGATACAAACCTATTGCCTGCTAATTCCCAGTACCAAAAATTATCACCACCATACCTACTCTATCTTTTATTCCAAGAAGGGACATCAAATTAATTTCAGGAACGAAGATGCAGCTTATGAGGGACATGGGATTTGCAAATATTATTTTACATACTAACGTTTTATTTTTAGCAGATTGCTGATATTTATAGGGCTGTGAGAAGTGGATACATGGCTGCAGGGGGATGAAGTATCCCAAGGACCGGTAGGAAAAAGCTGCACATCTGCCAGGTAGGACAAAAGAACAGGCAGTGATGCCTGGAGTTCATGCAAAGGAGAGAGGGCCAAATGCTCCAAGCACCTTGTCTGTCATTATCAAAAATCAAGTAAAAAAAACCCCAAACAAACAAACAAACAAAAAAACACCCACAAAAAAAAAAACCAACCCAAAAAACAACCCACAACATATCTACCCTACATTTTAGCTCATCTTGTCTATTTCTTATTTGTAAAGGTATTATGATGAAGTGCTGAAACTGAGAAACTCAATAAAAATCTGAAGAAAAACAAGTTGAAATTTGGGAAAGCAACAAGAGAACAATGTCAAGAATACAGAGATTACCAAAGTTCCTTCTCAATTTCTTACATCACCCGTAGATATCCCCACCATGTGCTTCAACTTGCCAACCTTAGATCAATCACTTCTCATACAAACATGAAAAGCCTTGAGGTGTTCATTTGCTGTCTTCAAAGCACTGTCAAACACTCCACTGTAGTTGTCCATACCTTTGCTCCAGTCATCACTAAAGAGGCAAACAAAGTCTTACATAAAACATCAGAATAAACTGGACTAGAACTCAACAATATAGTGAATGCATTAGGTGTTGAATTCACCTTAGGCCATTTCTTGGTATCTGTTTTTGGCTGGGGAGAGCATATACCTTCACCTGAAACTGTAACTGAAAACTGTAACTTAGGGCAATGTTCTTCATCATAAGTGCTTAAGAAAAACCTTACTCTCTCTTATCTTCTCATGGCCTTCCAGTCCTAGGTATGCCAGGGACACTCAAAGCACTGCAGGAGCCCAGGTGACAATGAAAATTTGATACAAGCCAGAAGAACTCTGTGTGTCACCTTCAAAACTGGGTATGGAAATACAGAGCATTCCTTAGGCTGACTTATGCAAAACACAGACTGTCCACTGCCGATAGCATCAGTATTAAGCCACTTTTTGTCATTCTGTAGCAATGTGGAACTTTCACAAATTAGAGCATAACATCTTCACTTTTTTGATTGCTGTGAATTCATTAAAACAGGAGTAAAATCTCCCGATCAAAACCTTAACTACCTACAATGACAGGGTTATTAAATACTGACAGGGTTATTATTTAACTAAAGAATGAAATGGAATGCTTCATTTATAACATATTATTCTCTTCAATTCTGAGCACTATGGACAGCAGAACCCAAACCAATACTTATTCCAATACACAGGTAAACAGAAAAATTGTTAGTTTCATAACCCACTATTCCAGTATTTGCATGTCAAATAATATCTGGACATTTCTCCATAATTATAAACTACATTAATTTGGAACTAATGTTGATGGTAAAAGAAAACAGAAGAATATGAAGGTCCTAGTAACTTAGTTTATAGGGTAACTGACATTAGAGAAAACCAAGAGCCCCCTCTAGGGGTTACTGTAAGTTCTAGCATAGGTGGATACTCAGGACAGGTAAGATAAATGGTTTTTAGGGTTTGTATTTTTCAGTTTGAGTTACTCCAGTTGGAATTTAACCTTAACTACAGTATCAACAGTAAAATGACAGCTTAAGAAAAAGACTGACGCAAAAAGCTGTATTAGATTTTGCATGAAATCTACTTACAGTACTTCAGCACCAAAACGTGGGCAGTTAGGCTTATACATGTATATACAATTAAATGATATGCCAAAGTCATAAAATGCTTAGTTATTTATAATGAAATCTATACAAAACAGTTAAAAACATGGTTTTATATACATTTTGGAAAAAAATGTATTGTCTTGATTACCAGAATGTATTAAAACTGGTTGTCTTGTCCCATCTGAACCCAAACCGCTCTCTGTGACTTGTAACTATCACAAAACCCCAATGTATTGCTTCAACAAGCCAAGGCATAAGGCTAATTTTGGAAACCTACCACTGTATACCCATTTAAGCTCTTAAACTCTCCAAATGGTCAACTTTAAAAACAGCATGTAAGAGTAAAATATAGATTTTAAAAGTCTTAGCTCACTTCTAAACTCTCAAGTTCAACTTAGAAAGATATTGAACTATTTATCCCCAATTTTGAAAAACTGAGTAATAGCAAAATACAACTCCTTCACCCTGGTTTTTACTAGAATTAATACAGCTGCCTGTTTCACAGTAGCTTTTTCAACAACTTTTCTCAATTTAAATTTTATATTTAAATAAATAATCAAAGGTTAACTGGAGTAGATGAGCATTTTGCATGCTTATGGCACAAAGAAATGCCTCATCTACCGTTACCCTACTTCTTGTAAAGCACGAAAACAGAACTCCATTAGCAAATCCACTTTGCTACCAGTTAGTGGTTTTGCTTATTTCCAAATATTCACCAAGAACAAAAAAAAAAAAAAAAAATTTAAGCTTCTGAAAAAAAATTTCAAGTGAGCATGAGTGCAAGAAAGCTAACCAATTCCAAAATTCCTGGGGCTTTTCCAGCACTGTCAGAGACATTTTTTCTCTCACATGCTATTTGAAAATAAAAATATTTGTTAAATGTTTTTTTTTAATGGTGTTCTGCTCAATGGCTAAAAAGACACAGCAAAATAATGATCCCTTTTCACTTAAAGCTGTTTCAGTATCTGGGCAAGGGCTTCAATAGCACAAGCTGTAGAATTTATTGCAGATTTGTTTTTGAACAGGAGAATATTCCACTGACACAAGTTTACTAAATCTCAGTACCTACATCTTCTCTTCTTTTTTCCAAAACAATTTTTAAGATGCAGCTTTTGCAATGCTGTCTTGTTAAAACATACTGATGCTTCAAGAGTCCAATGAACAATTCTAACAGGCAAAGTGCTCTAAGACATCACAACAGAAGGGCATCTTGGATGCTCAAAATCCCAAGATATTTTAAAGTGCACTCCAGTGTCCCTATTCCTTAGGATTGCTCAGCAGAACTCTGAGAGGGGCTGGGCTCAGTGCCGTCCTCAGTGCTGCTGTCCACATCTTGCTCCATTGCTGTCTCCTCATCATCGAGGCGCTGACTGGTGAAGTTGTTGAGCTCCAGGAGCCCACTGGGTTCCACCACCACATTAGAGCTGGAGTGACAAGGGATGGAATAGTGAGGGATAGTCTGAAAGAAAATATTTAAGTTTAGTGAACAATTTTGAAGGTAAAAGCATCTGTGCAAGCACAGAGATATGTGGAAAAGGGATTATTTGGTTTCCAAGGGCAATTTTCCCTAACTAAGGCTTCAAAGCACCCTTTCACTGGATTGGGTTGTGAAAGGTAAATTTGAATAATCTTGCTCTCCGGGCAGTGATCTTGGCCTTTGATCTTCCCTAAGGTCTGTAACAGCATAACCAATGCCCATCATCATCCACTCTGCAAACCCAAAGCAGAGAGAATATTTTCTTCAGCCTGATCTTTTTCAGACAAGACATGGCAATAAAAGAATAACCTGATTAAAATGACTCACAAGGACCATCGAGTCCAACTCCTGGCCCTGCACAGGAGTACACCAAGAATCCCACCAGGCAGTGCACTGTCCAAGCACTCATGGAGGACTATGTTCTTTGTATACAACAGAGTTCAAGCTGTGGCCCTGCTCAGAGCTGCAGCTCAGAGGCTGAGGAGACACAATAGCTATTTATTTCTAAGATTACTATTATTATGGTTATTATTTATTTTTACTTATACTTTCATAGGTTAGAAGCTGAATCTCTGACTTTATACGAAATCCTGGGCATTATTTGACTTTCGAAACAGCTTGTAGCACGCCAGAATAATAAATAGTACCAATTCTCAAGAGATACAGGTTTGAAGTAAAACAGAAATCTACCCTGGTCTATTCAAGGAGGACTAAAAATGAATACAGAACTGGTAATTTCTACAAAAGAGAAGTTAGCCACAGTAAAGAACCAGCATGAAAAATTTAAAACCTCTGTACACAAATTGTTTCCCACATCAGAAGTATTTTCACTGTAACACAAGTATGATACATATTAAAACTATTTCAATCCACACTACCATTTGTGTGAACATATGCCATGTGAAGTTGTCTACAAAGATTCACATTATACCACTTGGAAGACTTAAATACCTCCTCAGTTGACATTCTGACAACTTATTGTAACATAAACCATCATATTTAAGGCAGCAGAATCAATGAAAATATCAAGCATAGCAGTTAAATAATCATTCAAAGCATTCAGGCTAACTTAGAAGGGGTCTTATCCTAAGTGAAGTTAAAAAGCTTTCTTCTGATTTCAGCCCTTATTTGCTGAACTTTTCCAGTAAGCACAACCCTACTATGCCATTAATTTTATACTGAGAAGCAACATTAAAAGATAAAAGATTCTAGAACATAACTCCATACTAACTGTTGAAGCAGTTTTAAGCATTGCAAATGAAAGTACTCTGCAATATGAGATGAGTTTGGTTGTTTTCTTAAGAGAAGAAGGAAGCCACTGAGGACAGAGTGAGAGAGAAACCTGAGTAAGAGAGAAACCTGAGCCCAATTAAGAAGAATTACACTTCAAGGTAGTAACTGATTACAAGCTAAGAGTAGAAACAGAACCAAAACCTGGGGAATAAACCCACAAGTACTTGAAAATCATTCAGTGACTATCCTCTCATCAGACACGTGCTTGCTTTGCTTAATATTTGCATTATTTGCTCAATCTTCACTTACCTGGACAACAATTTCTGATGAGCTCTCTTCAGCTTTCTTCTGTGATACATTCTGAATGTGTATAAACTGGTCTGTTGTAGGTATTCCTCGTGGATCGGGCTTCCTCTCTGGTAAAGCAGGACCAACAGCAGGAGGACTTGAGCTGGATTCTGTTTGTGGCTGTTGCTGGGGGATGGAAGGTGCCGTCATCCCCACTGCAGCCCCCCTCGGGCCCTGGGTACAAGGTGACGACTCTGCTTCACTAGCAGGTTTACTACTGGACGTGGCCTTGTCTGGGGGATCCACTATCGTGTGCTCTATGTTTGCATCAATCTGAGCTTCCACCACAGACACTCTCATTATATCTGCTACTGATGTCTCCGTGGATGCCTGCATGGGAAATAGGCTAGTAACCAGCAATGCCAGTTTGGGCACAGAACTGCCACCTTTGAAACAAAAGGAGGCTCACGCCCCTCAAAAGTTATCTCGCTAACAGTGGATCCTTGCATTACAGTTAGATGTTGCACCTGAAAATCAAATTTTTGTTGTGCATATTACAGTTAATATTTTTTTTTTAATTGAAATCCTCGTCAATATTTCCAAGGACAGAATGGCACAAACAACATACTTGCTATTAGGAAGACAATTGAAACTCAGTGTTTTAACAAAGGAAATAGCAATGATAGGGCAACAATTGAAGCCTAGGGAAAAGCAGCTTTTTAGGCTGCTAGATAAGGATTGTAGCAGTAGCCTAATTTTCCTTTGGGATTTACAGCCCCCTGGTGTGTTTGCTAGTTTCCATATCTATTCCTGAAAGGGCCAAAAAAAAAAAATGTACTTTTCTGGACTTAGTTAAAGTACATTTTTTTCCCATCTTCCTCAGTGTATGCTTTTTTCCCTCCCAAGGAAAATCAAATTACTCCTGTGCATGAAAGCCATGTAACTTCAGGAAGATGTAAAGGAAGAGGAACAATGGAGAGCATTAGGAGACTGCAGTGTATTCATCTTTATTTCTACAGAAATAAAAAGTGCTACGGGAATGGAAATTACTAATGTGTCATTATCTAAAAATTAAAAGAAAATAACTAGGGACAAATTCCATGCACCAGTGGTGGCTGAAATTAATAAAAACTGTCCAACAAAACACGTTTGTGAGCTCTATGGATTTTTTCCCCTATAACATGTGCTTCTCTCTCCTAGTGTCAACGTTCTGCTGGGGTAATTACTACCAGCAGAATGAGGGATTCTCTCTTGCCAGGACAAAACACTGCTACAGCAATAGGGTCGGTGTTTAACTTTTTTTTTTTCCTTGAACAGCGATGTGTATTTTGCATGCTATCAATATTCCGTTACCTGGCTTGCTGGCTGTTTCTCTGAAGAGGCAGGTAGCTGCATTTGACTCTGGGGGGGCTGGGGTTGCACGTAGATTTTTTGTGCCGTTGGTGCCTGTTGCAGTTTGGGCAGCTGCTGCGTGGTTTTTACTGCAAGCACCTGTACTACAGTTTGCTGTGGCTGTGCCACTAAGGTAGGGAGTTGCCTTTCTTTGGCCATCATATGGTGTGGGGGGTGCTGTGCATCTGGTTTGGTCTGTGCTTGCTCTTGCTGCAGGGGGGTTAGCTTTTGATGCCTTATGGAAAGTTGGGGCATTTGTGGGAGTTTGTGCTGGATTTGATCAGCCTGCAGGTGGATTGTCTGCTTCTGCTTAGTCTGGAAACACTGCAGAGTTTTCACTTGCAGTTGAGTCTGTTCCAGCTGCGGCTGACTCAGTTTTTGCTGCTTTTGTGCCTGCGATTGTGTCAGGGCAGATCTGTAAAACAGGCCAGTCTGAGGATCTAAGGTGTCCATCTCTTCCACTTCTCCTTCCTCAGTCCCAAGTTGTTCACTGTGTTTAGTAAATGCAGTGTGACTGCTTAAGGCCTTAGGAAGAAGAATTTAGAGCAAGTTAGTAAAGAGTAATGTAAGAATACACAATCTAGAAATAATTTTTAATGTTTCAAATGTACTACTTTAACTTTTTTACCATTACAGACTCCCAATTCATGTATAAAAAGATATTCTCACATGGGTATTTCACAATACATAAGCAATCAAGATCTACTATATTATGATGTTAAACTGTGGTACATCTCTATGTGAGAACATGAGCTTCACAACTAACCCTCAGTGGGATTATGTGGATCTTGCCTGTATCAGACTGAGGCTCAAAGCTCCCTAAGGTTGCCTGGCACTTGGATATGAAGCAGCAGAGAGTAGCAGGTGGCTGAGCCAGTAGCTCCTCATTCAAGCCAGATTCTCTCTGCATAATAAATATTTATTCTGCCTCTTGAAAGCCTAATTGTCATCTCCAGGACTTCTTCTGCAGGGCCCCATATAACTACAGGCTGTCCTATTTCAGCAGAGATTCTCTTTTTACTTTCTCAAAATCGCATTGCCATTTTTCTTGGGCATTACACAAACATTTGACTTTTTGTGGGAACAAGCAACCAAACCAAGTTTTGTAAACCAACATTTATAAACGTACTGATAAATGGTGTTACCAAGATCGAACAGCCTAATCCAACACCTGTAAAAATGTACTGCCTAACATGAGTTTATAACTCCTATGCAGTACTGTTCTGGACTGCAGCTGAAGTTCCCACAAGTTAAAGTACTACAAAGTTGAGTGGGTTCTGATCAGTCATTCAAGTGGCTTCAGCAAGATTTCACCACAAGCAGCACTGCTTGTTTGAATTGTTTGGAATCTCCACAGTCCTGACCTAAATACGATCTGAGTTTTTGATTCAGGGAAGTTTTCCTATTCACAAACTAAAGACATCAAATGGAAAAGAGACTGTGTGCTCTGTGTACTGACCAGATTCCACTTCAGCCCTCTTCCCCCTACATTACCACCAACACAACCTAAAGAGGTCAGGCCACTGCAATACTACAACCACCCTCACCATCAAAACACAATCACAGAATGGTTTGGGTTGGAAAAGACCTTAAGGACCATCTAGTCCAACACCCCTGCCGTGAGCAGGGACACCTTCCACTAGACCAGGTTGATCCAAGTCGTGTCCAACCTCGCCCTGAACACTTCCAGGAATCCTTCCATCCACAACTTCCCTAAGCAACCCATTCCAGTGCCTCACTACCCCCTACAGTAAAGAATGTATTCCCAATATTTATTTCTAATATTCAATCTAAACCTCCTCTCCTTTGGCTATTGAGGCAATATTAAAACCATTAACGCTGAACATTTTTGGTGGCAGCACCAAGACATACACATGCAGAACAAGCCCTGATCCCACGTAATTTATATGGCCTATTGCTGTTTATAGACTGCTGGGGAGAGAAAGGATCCAACCTGCTGCATGATATGGGTAATGGCGCCCGTGGAGGATGCAGGAATAGATTTCACCACAACTGAAGTCTGCGTTGCTGTCTGCGACTGAGCCACGTGCTGCAGCAGCGTCCTCTGGGGCTGGGATGACTGGTGGGGCTGGGACCGATGACTGACTGCAAGAAAAGACATCAGTGGCACTTCTAACTAACTGCAGGAACTTCAAATGTCTGCTTCTGCTGAAACCATGTATGACTGAAAAAGATCTAAGTATGGAAAATGTCTTTCACTGCGTGGTAATGTCAACCTTAATGGGTAGATTTATTCTGAGAAACCTTTTAAAGTAGCAACTCGGGGGTTTTGCTTCTGTCTCTGTTTCCTAAGTAACCACACTTGGTCCAAACCGCCTTTGGCCACCCCTTCCCAATACATCAATTCTGCAAGCAGAGTTTATACTTGATGTTCACCTGGGTTCTTTATACAGCTCTGGAATATTGCTGTAGAACACCAGTTATTATGTGGTTTTTACACTGTTAAAAGCACCACCACAATTGACTGCAATTAAGAACAGCAAGCCTTGATCACCGGGTTTCTACCACTGATAAAACTGCACACAGTACTCCCCAGAGCATAAGCTAAATTTGAAAGATGAGCAGACAGAAAATGTTTGGCTATTATTAAAGCAAGGCTGATCAGAAATGATAGATCAAAAAAACCTGAGACCTTGTTATGGGTCTGTGTCACTTTTGAGAACAGATCCAGCTTGAGTTACAGAGCTATAGGGATAGATCTGTAATTAAACAGTGGATTGACAGAAAAATCATGTGCTGATGAGAAAAAAAAAATTCTGTATTCCAGTCACTGAGAATCCAAATCACTTTATGTCTGTCCATACTAATATGCAAATATTTGTGTAATCTTAGATACATAATATTTAATCACTGAAGGAGAACAAGCAAAGTTTAAACTCAGTTGCAACATAACATTAAAAAGTTTCTTGTGACCTTCCTGAATATCCAAAGAAAGGTCAAAATTTGAATTAATACGGTAATTTTACTTTCTCACGTGGAGAAAGTTGGTTTATATCAATACTGGCCTGCATGCTGTGCCAGATTTATCCTGGATATCTCCCCAACAATCCCTACACAAATGCAAACTTAGTTTAAAAATAAAGTTTCTAACCTATATGGTTGTGTAGATATTCTTCCGAATGTGAACCAATACAGTGTTGTCTTCCTGAGTCTGCAGACAGACAGAAAATGGTGACACTGAGATGTGTGAATAGCTCCCTTCATCTCAAGAGGAAGCACATGCTGAATCCCAACTCCCAAATATCTAATCCTCTGGTCTAGGCCTATGCAGGACATTCCATAACAGACTATAGGTCCTTTACTGTCTTACTACTGAATTTTTAGCAGAAAACACAGCTGTGTGGGTTACTGATAAATTCAGAGATGCACAAATTAAACCAGAAAGAAACTCAATTACTTGCATTCCTTAGCAATGTTCAGAGAAACTTGGGGAAGGGACAAAAATCTAAGGGCAAAATAACCAGTTTAGTGCTGCAGCAGAACTGTCTGCCAGCCCACAGGAGTGTGCACTTCTCTGGTAAATGCCCACATTTCAAATCAATGTTTACAGAAATCCTAATATTTAAAATAGTATTTCCATATCTCCTGGAAATTTTTAGCCATTGTACTTTGTATGGCTTCTAAGCTGCAATAAAGTACTTAAGTCTACAAAGACACTGACTGCAATTTTCCATCCTCCCTGCAAAAAGCCCTCTTGTACATCAGCTTTCACAGCAAGACCCATCAAAAAACTGGAACCTTGAAGAGAAGCTCAATGCACAATATTTGTATCAGTGAAGATATCTGATTACTAATTGGAAAGCACTTTAACACCATTTATTACACTTTGGAGTTTGTTTTAAAGGAGATCCAAGGGAGCATGATTCAAACACTCAAAACTGAAGCCAGATACAGTAAGTGCTATTTAAAAGAAAAGTAATAACACCCCCCCCCCAGCTCCAATTTCACACAACTTAAATTCAGGCCATTCAAAGGATGGGAGCAAGGGAAAGAGGTACAGAACAAAATGAAAATATCAGATTAGTCATTTAGCACTAAAATCACTGGAGCTACAGACATGCAGCAATACAGTTTAATACAATTAAGTTTTATTTCTCTTTTCCAGTGTAGACTTTCAACACGTTTTTGCTTTCATTTTCCAAATAATGTAGAGACCAACAATGTGGGTTCAAGAAATTAAAATGGAAAACAGGTCATCTGATCCTTTCATGTATGTATGGGAAGTGGCTCATACCCAGTGCTCTGGGGTAGCAGAGAACATCAGAGAGACAAGAGAAAGGACTTACACAAAATGGATGTCCAAATAGGAGTCATCAAGAATTTAGAGATGAATCTAACATATATTTTTTAAATGCATGTTTATTAGTTCAAAGCTTTCTTGCAAATGAAGAAACTTGGGCTACATTAGCATACTAATGCACACCTGGCTTTAACTTGGGACTATATGGATTTTAACAAACTCAATGTCTGACTCCTTTCAGCATGTACAAAAACTAGGCTCTGGTTCCTGTAGATTTTCCACTTTCTCCTTACTGGACATTTTCCTTTAAGGGTGGTGGGACAATCTCTCTTCTACATCCAGGGGAAAAAAAAAAAAAAATCTACTCAAGTGGGCTATCCTGAAGCAACCAACCTTTGTTTCAGTTAGAAACATTTTCCCTTATGGCCCTGCAAGGCAGATGCAGCCTCTGTCCACTGTCTCAGGAGTGGAAGAAAAGACTCATTTCCTCTACAGAAAATTACAGCAAAAACACAAAAGTGAAACCTATTTTAAGAAAACTCCAAAATTAAGTTCTCAGAGATCAACTGCAAAGCCACCCTCACACTACCTTAGCCACTTACCAGTTGTGATGTATTCAGCCACTAGTTCTGATTCTACAACTGCAATTGAAGGACTTTCTGGAGAATGCCTCTTTTCTTGAGTCATCTGGATTGGAACAGCCATTTGGCTCAAGTCAATGGTAGGCTGCCTTGGCTTTGATTCCAACTTTTCCTTCACTGTTTTAGAAGAAAAGCAAAGCATAAAATCAACCTCTAATATATAAACTTTCATAATAAAATAAATGTACAATATAAATGTACCAGTTTAATTAAATACAGTGAACACTACAGAACAGATGCGAACAAACTGATACAGAATAAAAACGAAGGAATCAAGTTGATTCAAGATAAGTGCTTTTCAATTACAAAACTTATTACAAAAGCCTACTTAAGCAAAAATAACCTCTGAAGTTATTCTAAACAATCTCATGGGTTTTCAGACCTGTTGTCTGCTGAAGTTCCAGCAAAGCTTTTATTGTGGAAGTAGCTGACTGAGATTCACTGGATACATCCTGGTAAATTATTGTAGGGTTTGTGTCCACAGCAATTTCATGTTCTGACCAATCTTGACTTCTTGAAGCAATCACATGGACTACAGGCTGAGAATCTGTTTGCAAAACAAACAAAGGCACACCATGGAATGGTCTTTGTTGGAAGAAACCTTAAAACTCATCTTATTCCAATCCCCTGCCAATGGCAGGGACACCTCCCACTAGACCAGGCTGCTCCAAGCCCCATCTGACCTGGCCTTGGACACTTCCAGGAATGGAGCAGCCACAGCTTCTCTGTGCAACCTGTGCCAGTTCAAGTCATCATAGAACCATTTAGGGTTGGAGGGCTCTCATCCAACTTCTTGCTTTAAAGCAGGGTGATAGTTCAAAATTATACCAAATTACTCATTACTTATTAGCTTTCAACATTGCCAAGGATGCATACTCTCACTCTGCAACACTTTAGTTTCCATTTCAATTGATTCTTGAAGCAAAACTGTTGATGTTATAAACAGTTTCCAGCAAAAAACAAAATTTCTGTATCTTAGTTTTTTGTAAAAGATTTTGCTTGAAAAATCAAAATTCAGCAGGTTTCTTTGTCTGTTGAATTTGCCTTGGATTGAACTTTTTTCCAGAAGGGTTTAGCAGTTCAGGTGATCACCATGGATTCAGCATTCTGAACAGCACCTAAACTTTGGTAAGTTGGTTGAATCTTCAGAACTTTTTAAACAACTTATTTAAATGGCCATACAGACCAACAGTTACAAAACTATACAGAAAAGGTACAAAGGTTTCACTGAAACACTTGCTGTAGCGATATGTATCATGGTCACTCCTGAACACAGGTTGGATTTTCTTTATGCCCTATTATTTATGCTCCTCTTGCACACAAAGAGCTGCATCTGTACCATGGCCTGAAGCCAGGGCAGAATTCCCATCAGGATTGCATGTCTGATATATGTCCTGATGCATGTACACATCTATGAAATGACTGAGATTTGAGTTGGTCCCATGGCAGCCTTCAGACATGCAGCAGAGAGATGCTTCCAAACACTCTGGAAAGACAGTGGCAGAGCATGGACTGCCAAATTAACCTCCAAAACCTTCTACCCTGCCTACCTCTGGCAGACTCTCCAGGAAGAGGGAACAGGTTGCATTGTAACAGCAAGTTGGAGCCCAGCAAGACACCTTTATCACCATTTTTCATAATTAATGAAAGCAAGAATTAAAGTAAGGATTAAAGAAAGAAATTAATTTAAAATATTAAGAATTAATGAAAAAAAAAGTAAATGGCTCCAAAGAAAAACATAAAAGTAAGGGAACAATGGTGCTTCACTGGAAACAGATGGGGTGAAACCTGTGCTAAAAGGAGACACAGAGCTCTCTGGGGCAAGCTGGCATGCTTGTAAGACAGTCCATTCATACATTATGTGACATCAACACAGACCTTGAGAGCTCTGGGAAGACTCTGTAGAAGAAGAGCTACTGTCAGTGTAGGTTTGTGGTTCTTCTTTCACTTCTGGGAGAGATGAGTTTCCTGTCTCTGCTACCCTTGAAGCCTGCTGTAACGTTTCGGTCACCAGCTGTCTGGTTTGTTCACTCACAACTGTGGCTTGAAATGTCACTGGCTTTGGTTTTATGAGGACCTAATTAGAAAGGTAAATTTTGTTTAGAGTAAAAGCACTCAAGGAAACAGATCTGAGCAATCAGAGTACAGGGTACCACTCAGATCTACGTACACCACCTAGATAATATTTTACTTAGAAAGTCTACCTCTAAATTCAGCAACTTTGATTATTAAAGCACAAAGTCCCAGTAAATGGCAATGCACAAAGAAGGTACTTCTCACTCTAATTTGAAGTGTTTAACACAATAAACCACTGAACAGTTATTTTTCAGGACTAGATAAAGCTAGTGTGGTAAGGGAAAGCTACGCAAGTGAGCTGGTACATGCACTGCACTGATAAGAACAAGCACTTCCACAATAACTACAGTCTTGAAAAACCAAAACACACAAAATGTTACATCTGCTAAAAGTTTAGTTCTTTCAAATACTAAGTGCAGCCAGAGAAAAAGCTGAAACTGAAAGCATCCAGAAATAAGCCAGATTCTCTGTATACAACCCCACCAACTACACAAGGTTGCAGGGACAGCCAGAACAGGTATTAAGCAGAAAATAAACTTCAATAAAACCTCAGATTTGAGGAATGACCTATGTCCAGATTCTGCATCTTTATTTCTAATGCTCTAACCATTAGCTGTAAGATGTAAACAAGTATCTGGAGCCATGGCCAGACAGTTTCAGCTACAGAAAAGGGTTAGTAAACCCTTTTGGCTTGCTCTGGGCCTTCAGAAAAAGCTAACAAATGCAGGTGCTGTGCTTGAGAAATCAGGATCGAGGCCACCTCATTACACCACTAAGTCTTATTTCCCACAGATATATATTAAGCCTGGAACAAATGAGGAAACACATTGAAAAACTATTTACTTCCCATTAAAATTTAGGGGTATATTCCAAGACAGAAAGGGGTCCTCACTGTACCTGTGTTTTCCCTTGCTGACCATAAACAATTTTAGTTGGGATGATTTTGGTGGCTGGCTGGACCGTGGACCCTATTCCTTTTGGCTGTGTAACAATCATTTTTGTGATGGGTCTTGTGGCAGTGATGATAGCAGGTTTTGCTCCTGCTGGCACTGCCTGAATAGTTTTCTCCCCCTGTAGAGAAGTCAAAGTTTACAGGTTAACTTAATGGAATTGTTCAGTGAGACCTAATTTTCCAAAAAAACAGTTATATGTGAGTGTGTGTACCATGAAATAAATCTGCGGCTACAACTTACATTTATTTGATAAAAAATACATTAGATGACCAAGAACAAAAGAACCTATGGTTTTGAATGGAAAAAGCTACCAAAATCCACTTTTCCATTACCTTACCTTTTGAGCAGCTCTGAAGGGGTGAATAAAAACAAGTAACTAAAAGACATTAAGTTTTTTAAATTGGAACTTTCTTCAAATACTTCGCAAATTTTTTTTAAGAACACCTATTTCTATTAACACTAACTTTAGCAAGACACCTACAAAACTTGACCTGAGGTTCTAAAAAAATTATTTAAATACAGATTTTGACATTGTCTTCAGGACCAAGACATTAATTATGTATGGACTTTTTTTCAACTAAAAGTCCACTTCATCAAAAAAATGCAGATTCACAGCAGTTTTACAGGAATCATTTGACTACAGAATAGTGTTTACATATGACTAGACTCCTGATAGCTTAAGAAGAGCAAAGACATTGGGCATGCTTTTTTTAAGCTCTGCACAGCAACAAACCAAGTGAGTAACAACATTAGTAGCCAGTTCCTACCAATATCCATGAAATAGCTGGAAATCCCCCAAACCATACTTGTTTCAAAATTACCATCCCATTTTGATAGCTACTACTGTGTAAACATCGTAAGATTTCCACTTGTCTGCAAATACACCTTTAATTCTAAAACTAGGGAAGGAAGTTCAAAACCTTAAAAAAGTCATAAAATGTTTTAAAAGATCAATTTTAAATAAAAAAATATTTTAAAAAACTCTTAAGTAGTTCTGCTACTCAAGCAGCCTTTTAAATTTTAAAGGACTAAGGCACTAAATCTCACAGTTTTACCTAGGAACATTGATCATTTATATTTACAGGTACTTACAGATGAGGTCAGTTAATGCCAGAAACTTGATTTTATTATTGGGTATACCTGAGGTTATCCAAAAAATAATTCACCACTATGCAATACCCAGGGCACAGGATATCACAATGTTACACACCACGTTAACTTAAAGTGGTTCCCCTACTGTGAAAACAGTTTATTTCTGCCCTTTATACCCAAAAGACAAATGGCTGGAGATGCAAGCTATTAACACAGGACCCCAGTTCTCCACTGGAGCAAACAGGATAAGATCCTAGTAATTTTCATCTATTTAACTCAGGAATCCAAAATCATTATCCATGGGGAAAAAAGCAAGTTCTAAGGTTGATATTTTCCTTTGCCTCTGAAAACATCCCCAGTTTGCTTTAAGCATGGAATCATATTCTGCAAACCACAGTCAGTTTTCAAACATCCCTGGCATCAAGGCATCCTGGATCTGTTAAGGAGATCATGCACAGTTTGCTTTTAATTGAGCCTTTAGCAGAATGAATGCAGCAGCCACCACACAGCTTGTCACTAGGCTCTCCACTTGAGACCTGAAACAATTACTTACCCCAGCATTCAACAGTGTCGTGACAACATTTTTTCCTGGAAGCCCTTGAATTGTAGTTCCTTTTCCAGTAGTTTTTTGCACAACAATCACATTGGGTTTCGAGGTCATTGGAATTGTAGTGATTTTGGTTGTAGTTCCTAAATTTTTGTGGGAAAAGAAACAATGTAAAGTTTATCACATTTTGTATATTTCCTTTCACCACAGAAGTTGGTCAGCTATAGAGGAATCATTGTATTTAAATCTGACAGCACATCAAGAAGCCAGCAGCATCTGGAATGGGAACTCATGTCACCCAACTCAAGATGGAAAGATTACATGCCAACTTGACAAATCTTTCACCTACAGTAAAAACAAGTGTGCCCAGGGGAACATAATGTATTCTACATTAGGACAGGCAACCCCTTCTCACCAGTTACAGAGCAGACTAACAGCTTTCTCAGGCAAACATGTACAACTTCTCAAAGGCTGGAGTTAGGGTGGGATAAGGAAATCACTAATACTCAACTCAAGGTCCTATTTGCACAGACAAATACTCTTCTACAGATGACCTCTGCAGAAGAATCTACATACCAAGGATGTATCTCCAGTCAAGAGAGACACCAGCTCTTTCTGTTGTAATGTAAGTGATGAATAGTGGATTGAAAGAAGGAAAAAAGAAAATCATGCTATTGTTTCACAACCAGTCCATAAAAGCTAAGTTTAGAAGTGTGGTGGATTTTGACTTTTGTGGTTTTGGGTTGGGATTTTTTGATGATTTTTTTGGTTTGGGGTTGTTTTTGGTGGTTTTTTGGTTTTGTTTTCCTGGTTTGTTTTGGGTTTTTTTTTTAACGTTGTGTTGGCTATTTTTCTTCCTATGTTAATATTTAATTAGTTCCATTCCCTTTATCAGGTTTTTAGTTACCTATAGTGACAGGTAATTCTGGTCAGCCTTCCACAGTCCATGAAAGTACATACACTGGAATCAATCATCAGTGCTGTCACACTGCCTTTGCAGTAGCTACTCAGACATCTTTTTATCAACAATTTCTCCTTTCTCTAGAGGAAAGTGCCATTCTGTCACAACAGAGTTATAAACCAAATGATTCCCTTTACTACCTTCTACCCATTAGTCATGCCTGTAGGTACTCCACAACCTATTTCAGATTAACAATTCTACTAATTCTGGGAAAGGGAAGAAATGCTGAAAAAAGATTACAATTTCTTTAATCTTGACTTCAGAGGCATCTAAAGACTGCTCCCTTAGCAAAAACAATTAAGCAAACCAAAGAAAAAAAGCAGGCATTATTTCCAAACTTGTGTTCTTTCAAGACAATCATTATTATTTTCATCAGGATTACTCACAGGTTTCCCCACATTAACTGCTGCTCAGGAGAATACTTCCACTTGTGTACAAGACCTAGAAATTGTCTTAACAATTCACCATATCCACAACAGGCTAAAAAAAGTTACTTGTTGCCAAAGAAGACACTGTAACATCACTAAATATAATTCTGTGGAAATCAAAACCTGTAAAACTGCTCTAGCAGATTACAGCCCAACAGTGCATTTACTGGATAGCTTGTCTTTGCTAAACAAAGTTCAACTCCTAACCATACACTAATAAATTGTTACTGGTGTCAGTGTGCTTGGTCCCAGTCCCAAAGAGACCCTCTCATCAGAGATGATAGAACCACTGAATGTTTTGGCTTGGAAGAGACCTTGAAGCTCATCCAGCTCCACCACTGTCAAGGGCAGGAACATCTTCCACTAGACCTGGCTGCTCCCAGCCCCATCCAACCTGGCCTTGAACACTTCCAGGGCTGGGGCAGCCACAGCTTCTCTGGGCAGCCTGTGCCAGTACATAACCAGCAGGGAGAACCAGGGCTAGCCAGCAGCCTGACAAAGGTAAGCAGCACATTAAAATACAGCACAAAGCTGGGAGGGAAAGCTTAGGGCAGAACATGGGGTAAAGGAAAGACAGGGTGCCACTAATAAAATATCAAAATAAGCTGGAGACTGCATGGCTGAATTTAACATACACAGTCCATTTTTATTCTGGTTCTTTGGATGTGCAGTGGAACAGAGAAAGGCAGCATTGAGATTATAATATGTTTTAAATTTGGGCCAATAGGGTTTTCTGATCTTTCTGCTCTCTGTACAACATACTAGTCCCCACCCAACATTTGTTTTTCCTCCCAGTTTTCTTTCACATTTGCTGTTTCCTTCTTAAACACAAGAACTACCATAATTCTTAAGGACACTTCACCTTCAAACTTCTTACCTTTTACCTTCTTCTTCACACTCAGCTATTTTTCTTCTGTATTCTTCTGTAAAGGTCCTAATAACTATTTGAGCATGTAACTCACAGAAAAGCCCTGAACAATTAAAGCAAGCCCAAAGTTACTTTTGAAATAAAAGTCTTAACAGTAACAAAAGTAGTCATATGCCTACCAGAAACAATATTACTGCTGATGATCTTCCCTCCTAGAGTAGCCAGGGATTTTGGTACTACAGTAATGATGCTACCACTCGTAGTTTTCACATAAGTAGCAGCCCCTGGAGTTCCAGCCATCCGAGCTCCCAGAGAGGGGCTCACCGTTGGCCGTGTGTACGTTGCTTGAGTTCCTGTTTTAAAGAGAGAGAGAGAGAAAAAAGTTCACACTTACAACACAATCCTCTACTTGTATTTGTGGAAAAATATGCTAGTTTAGGAAAAGTGTGTCAGATTTATTCAAAGATATCCCAGCCTGCAATCTAGTACCATCCTTTAAAATTCTTCAAGTAATCTTTAAATCCACAGAGCAATATTCAAGTAGATACTAAATTTAAATTGATGCAATACTCAGTCTTCTGAGTATTTTAACAAATGTTCCATGACTGCCTTATTTTAACTCATGTCCTTGTGCATAAAATTGTAATTTTCAATAAATGTGCAGATTCTGCCTGTAGGTTTGCCTCTTGCTGCCTTAGATGCCCAGGTGCCAGGCATCTGATGACATGACCAGAACTCATCCCTTCCTCTTAGGAATCACACTTCTCCTATATGACAGATTGCTTACAAAGAGAACCACCAATGACTGGTTTAAGTAACACCCTTAGAAAAAAAATATAATTTACAAGGATGATGTTATTTTATGGACTTAGCACACAGCAGCACAGAAGAAACCTTTCAACATAGTATAAATGCTGGTTTTTTAGAACTAGTCCCTTTCTGAATGGAAAGAGAACTGAGACCACAAGAACCTTGTTCAAAAAGAAACTTGTTCAAAAATAATAACATCTACACAAATACTGAAATTCCATTCTGCTTGTACTGCGGCAGACAGTGCCCTTAACTGCTAAAGATGACAGAGCAAAGCAGTTCGTTTCATCAAGAAAGGTGCGTTCACATCCAAAAGAGCACAGTACAGATTTTACTAACTAAATAAACTGCAATACTTGTTTTCTTTTCTAATGTACTCAAAAATGTATCTGTGGTGTACTTTAAAAGCTACATACAGAGTATTAAACCATTAGTTTACGCTAAGGACATGAGGAAATAGCCTCAAGTTGCACCGGGGAAGGTTCAGGTAGGATATTACGAAAAAATTGCTCATGGGAAGGGTGGTCAGACATTGGAACAAGCTGCCCAGGAAAGTGGTGGAATCAACATCCCTGGAAGCATCCAAAAGCCATGTGGACGTGGCATTTGGCACAAGGATTTTAGTGGTGTACATGGTGGTACTGGATTAGTGGTCAGACTTGATGATCTTAGAGGGTTTTTCCAACCGTAATGATTTTATGGTTCTAATATTCCCAACTCATGCTAAAAAAAAAAAAAAAAATATCAAGAAATGAACAGTTTTCTGAAAACCAGGATAAAGCTATCTTTCAAATTTTCCTCCTGCAAGTTTATAACAGAACACTCTGCATTATTATCTATTAGAAACACAAATACAATCAGATGTCCAGAAAAACACTGGGAGCTTAGATTTCAATTTACTGGTCTTTTTATAAATTCACTGCAGGACTATGAGCAAGTCACATGTCTTTTGAAGTCCATCTATGCAAAACAGGAATGGTGCTGACCTGTCTGCTTGAGTTAAATCAGTATACATCATGTAATATAAGGTACTACAGAAGTGCAAAGTATCTGTACAGGTTGCATGAAAACTTCCTTTGGAATAAACCCTGTGGGGAAGGAACAATGCTATTTTTGTGTACCAATTCAAACAGAGGAGTAAAAGAGCACTCAGTGCAAAAATCCTGATCTAGAATAATAACAACAGGATTGTGAACGTGGGGTTGTGCCCACTGTTGAGAAGAGATAAGTGCTTTATTTAACCCTAAGAAACCTGCATGTCTGGGTTTACCCTCCCTTCCCTTCTCAGAGCCATAACTTACCAGTGGGAGTAGTGACCAGTTTAGTTGTCATGATAGTCCCATTACTGCTAACCACCATAATGGGTGAATTGCTACTGCTGGGCAAGGTCGCTGTAACTGGTTTGGGAAGGATTTTACTGGGCTGCACCTGTTGAGTGATTATTTTAACACCTAGGAAAGGAGAAAGGTCACTGTTAAAATACAGGCACGATAAGTTACTTTCTGAAATGATTTCTCAGACCAAGGCCTGGCGGGCAAGTAGCCCCACAAGGCTTCAATTCTGAGCCCATGTATTCTTGATCATGAAAAAATTATTTAATTTTTGAGGGACTCATGCTATTTTTTTTTGTTTTTTTTTTTTTTCCTTTTTTTTGTTTGTTTGTTTGTTTTGTTTTTGTTTTTGCTTAGTTTCCGTTGGTTTTTTTGTTTGTTTTGCAAATACCAAGAAAGTCATCATCTTTGCCTTTCATGTGCCTGTTTCAGTTCCTAGCTACTTCCACTGTCCATTCCATCACTGATTTGTTGATGCAATCTTTTATTTTTCCTGGTGCATGATACAAAAATCCAGAATTTTCCCAGGAGCCAACAGGTCACAACCAAGACTAAACTGGTTCATATACAATGAACCACCTAGAAGCAACGTAATTCTTCACCAATTCAGTCTGTAAATCCTAATGTGTCACAAGCCTAGACAAACTTTACCATCCTGAATAAATTAAAAAACATTTCTGCTCAAGAATTAGTGACTGTAAGGAAGCAACTGTGACACTGGCTGGGGAAGGTTACTTTAAGTAAACTGCTCTCTCTCCCCTTGATTTACTGGTTATCCTAAAGCCACAAAGAAGTTTGGCTTAAGCTATGAGTAGGATCAGTAAGAATGAAGGATGAGGGCACCTTGGTACCTCCAGGATTCTGTTCCTCTCTCTCCATTTTGTGTTAGGGAATGATACCTCTGTGAGATTCACTTCTCAGTTGCAAACCAGCTGATTCACAACATCTGTTCAGAAGTGCACCCAGAAGATGTGCATCCCATGATCTGTTCCATGGTGATGTAAATGCACTGCATTGTGGTGGCAGAAACATGGAACACACAGCCTGGATGAATCCCATCTAGATGAAGCACTTACATTTGTATACAAGTATTCCTAGGTGGAAAGTTTTGTCCACTTGAAATGAGGAACATCCTTCAGAGAAGTGTTTTTCTCTCTACACTGACTATAAAAGCAGTACAGAGCAAGTAAGCTCCAAACTGAAAGAGAAATTGAAGTCTCTGCATCACCCTAACACAAAACTGGATAAAAAGTTTCAAGTCTCCATGAAAACTGATTGACATCTTCCAGAAAGAATTGGTATCAGATGGTATTTCCAAAGAAACTTTTAACTAAAAAGCACAATGAGCCTAAATTCATTGTAGAAGACAAGGAAATTAATCTCATACTGATATTGTTCGGTGGCTGGAAGCCTTTTTTATGTCTTATTTTGTAGCTATTATTTTTCTTAAGCAATGGTCCTGTAATCCAAAAGGTAGTTTTATCAAAGGACAGGAGTAGGGCTGTTTATTTTTTCATTCCATGGCCTATTTTAATTCTTTATTCTAAGTAGTATGATATAAAGTAAGAATTTTACTGACAGGATTAAAATAAAATACTGATTTTATATTAATATACATAAAAATACTTTGCACTTTTATAGCACTTATTTGAGAACTGGATAGCTTTGCAAACTTTATTTCTTACTGCTTCTTGCTGAGATAAAAACTGTGTGCTACAGCAGAAAAAAGCCAAGAAATAAAGATTACATGACTTGCCCAAAGTCAGCTGAATGAATCAATGTCAAAAAAAGAATCCAGTGTAACTTCCAGATCTAACGGTATTTGTTTTGACAAGTACCTCAAAAGTACATTTTGATTTTTGGACCAAAGAAAATTATTAAAACATGGAGTAACTTCTTTTTCCAGGTGATATAGTTGAACAACTCTCGGATCTTCAGGAAACTGGTGTTTCATGTTGCCAGTCACATTATTTTTTGAAGTTATTTACATGCCTCTCAACCTCTAAGACAAAAACATATATACCTAAAGCATGATGTGTAATACCTGAACCAAATAAGAAGACTAGAAGAACCAAATTCTTTACTGTTACTTAAAAACACCAAAACATCCTTCACTATCTACTTATATTCACATTTGAAGCCAAATCCTGTACTCAGGAAATGATGCCTTCATGACCACTCCCCCATGCACATTTTGGGCCAGAATTCCACCCTACTTTCCTGAGCTGCAGTCAGACCTCATCAATGTGAGCCAAGATCAACTCCAACTACCTGATTCCTGTTTGATCTGAATGGTGGGCTTGATGCCAGCTGGCAACTGAGATTGCTGTGGCTGCTGCTGGGCTACAGAACACGGCACCAGCTGCTGCTGCTGCGGTTGCTGCTGCTGCTGTTGGGCCTGCTGGACTTGGTGCAGCTGCTGTTTGGGAGATTGCTGATGCTGTTTGGGAAACTGTGCTAAGATCTGAGTTGGGTTCCCAACCAAACCTTTTGGGGAAGGTAGTCTGGTAGAGGCAACTTTAACTGCTGATGTAGATACACCTGTGAAAGAGTAAAGGGTTTAAGATTCAACAATGAAGTGAGAAAGAAAAATACTGTAATTTCTAAAATAATCTTACATTTCAATTATCTTTACTACAGGAAAATGTATTGATAGATGTGAGGAAATAAAGCTCCCATTTAGCAGAAGTGCTCTGTTAGGAGGCAATGGAGTTTTATACAGATTTTCAATGTGGCAGCAGAACAGCAGCTAATGGGGAAGACCACAAACCCAGTCTACTTCTGCACCTTTTGTAATACAAATAATTCAGTAAAATTTTCAAAGATTCATCTTTAAGCTTCAAGACAGCAAAATACTTATAGTGAAAGTATGTTAAATATATATATATTTGTAAGTATTTATAACAATCTAGTTTAGTGGAAGGTGTTCCTGCCCCTGGCAGGGGTGCTGGAACTAGATCTCTGAGGTCTCTTTTAACCCAAAACTTTCTGATTCAATGATTCCAAAATCACAATGCCAAGAAGTTGGTGACAGGACGATGTCAAATACCAAACCCATCAATGCTGGAAGGGAGTATCTGTTAGCAAAAGAATTAGTTGGCATTTAAAAAAGATCAAGTCATTGTATGTAAGTTTGGGCCACCTGTTTTGTGCTGTTAGGTTAGGTGATGTTATTAGTAAAAGCAATTAAAAGAAGTCTGCTGTAAGATGGAAAGACAAGTTCCCAAATAAATCTTATTACTTATTTCTGTCATTCCTCTACATAGCTTTCAGAACCTTTACAGCAAAATCTAGTTTTGTATATAATTCTAAACTATGTTCTAAACTACATTCTACACATCCATAAGCACCAAAACAGACAAATTGTATGAAGTAATTTTTTAACTAAATTCCAGTTGTAGTGGAAAACAGAAACAGATTGCAGTAATGATGACAGAAATCATAGTAAAGGTACAATTCTGGCAATCTAAATAAGCAACTCTTTTCTCACTGCATCATTTAAGATGATTACACCACTTCCTTGGGCAGCTCTTTTCATTCATGAGTTTAACTTGACATTTGAAGATATTACCAGTTCATATCACAAAACTTTTCACCAGCATTTTCTGCAATGACACTGGCAGTTTTGGAAAAAAAACAACGCTGGAGAGATACTCCACCTCATGTACTTCAGAATTAAAAGTCTCCTCCGCTATCAAACCCAATTAAAAATCAACAGTTCAAACAATATGAAAGCCAGCTGTGAGCCCTTCTGCTCCAGAGATTAGTATCTGATTATATTAATACAAGCAATGGGGAAGGAAAATACCTCCTTAGCCTTGATATGACTACGTAATGTTCTGTGGAATGGAACAAGAATGGAAAATACAGACCAGGAAAAATTGTGATGTGACACTTGTCATTGTCAGGCAGTTTTTCTTTCAAGTGCTGCTCACTAAGGCCCATTCATCCATCCATTCATTCACAGCTTCCCTTTCAAATGCTAGCTGGTGGCTGTGAAGCTGAAACAGTCAAGCTAGCATACACAGCTGGAATTTGAATCAGAAACCTAAGAATTTTAATCAGGCCCACTCAGGTCTTAATTATAAAGGACTTCAAAACTGACACACTAATAAAATACACCAATAAAAAGGTGTAAACACTACCATTCAGAATTGTCACCTGGGCATGTCAGTAAGTTGTATTTACTTGATGTTAAGTTTGCATATTTTAGTAAATTGGGCTCTTAGAGATGCAATCACCTTCAAATATTGAAAATACACATTCTTCTATGCACCAGACAAAGTTCTTAAAGCCAGTCATTTTGAGGTTACATTGTTTTAGAGCTAGGTCACACCACCCCATCACATCCTCTCTAAAAGGAGGATCTGCACATTAACTATTGAAGTACAGAAGAAAACAGTTCAACAAGAACTTGTGGGGAGTCTCTTGGATTAGTTTCATCATCAGATGTCTTTCACACATTCTGTGTTTTACTCATATATAAACAAAAATTGCATCTCCCCAGTGCTATTCTCAAAGCAAAGTCCAACTGCTCGATGCAAGAGCCTTCATAAGATAATTGCCATACCTTGTGCTACTGTTGACATAACCACTGATGGTGTGGATGACACTACAGCAGTCACAGCAATAGTGTTTGCAGTGCAGGAGGGAGTGGAGCAGGTGCTGCTGCTGCCCACAGAGGACTGGGAAGCAGTGATAACCACGGGCTGCTTTTGAGTAGTTGAGGCAATGACTGATGTTGGGACAAGTTTTGTAACTGCTGCATAGTTGTGGGACTTGGAAAGGATGTTGGGTACAAAAGTTGAGCTTGGAGAGGTGGTTACTATTATGACCTAAAAAAAAAAAGAAGAAAAAAAACAAGAGGAAGTTCATTTGTTCCTTGCATCTATTTGGAAGCATAGAAATTTCAGTAACATATCTGTGTATTTAGTTTTAAGGATACATGTTTATTAAGAGTTTTTAAGACCGTTAATCGCATTTGCTCACAAGAAAATGTTTCAATCATTTTGAAGAAGTGGTGATTAACATTTCCTTAAAATTAGGATTTTTAAGGAAAACAATTACTATCCAATTAAGGTAGAATTATCTTGTGTCTGAAGGCAAACAGACAGGAATGAACCTGACTTCATTAAACTGGGCCAGGAAGCTTGAAACCCACTTTAAGAGAAACTGAATGGATTTCCATCAAGTTTTAAGTGCCATTCTTCCAAACCTTGCAAAAATATAAAGAAATAGCAGTGAGAGAAAATAGATGATTTTTTTTCTTTAACAATTACCAAGCACTTGCCAAGTCAGTCTTGGGAAATGCTTTTTATCTACATGGCTGTAAACAATATTTCATCAGTGAAACAAAAATGGTTTAGGTTTGAAGCAATTTCTGCTTTATTTAGTGCTCTCAGTAACAATAAATTCTTTCTGATTTGTCTGAAAACCATTTGTCTGAAAAGTGTTTATTCTTTTCAGACAAATGGTTTTCAGTACAAATTACAACTACGACTTCATGAATCTGATCTGATATAGAAAAACCCAGAACTCATGACAGCATTGGAAGAAGTCTGTCCTTATGCAACTGACCTAGAAAACTAAACATTTATTAAATATTGAATATGGGGACTGTTTACATAGAGAAATTCCTTTTATTCAACTTATATGTCCTTTCTTGTACTTACATAGTTAAAATACAAAAATAAGCATAAAATACAACATTTTCAGTTCATCATGCAAGAATATTGAGAAACTATTTTAATAATGCTGTTGTCCCAACAAAAATTTTCTTTATTAAAACCTTGAGAATTTAAACCTATTAATGATTCAATGTAACAAGAGCTGATAGAAAAGTAAGGTACAAAAGGGGCAAAGAAAACCTGTGTCAGCTCATGCAGAAAGTCTTACACTGCTAGCCAAGCACTACTGAAACCTTGCCTGATAAAGAAATAATATGATAATGGCACCAGAAATAGACTTAAGCAACAAATCAAGAAGCAAGAGATTACGAGTTTATAATTTGCTTAAAGAAAAATGAAAAAAAAAAAAAAAAAAGAGAAATAGCCACATGGATGGAATAAAAGCAGCAAATTTCACCACCATGGCTGGTTCTGCCTTTTCTTCTGCCTCAGTTCTTAGTTTGATAAAAAATCTCTGCTGCTCAGATAAACCTTTAGTATCTTGATCTGAGGAAAATCAAAACCTTACTACCCCACAAGCTACAGCAGGCTGACCACAACTAACCAGTGTCTGAAGGACAAGGTTTCCACATTCTGCTGCTCTCCTACTTGTCTGCACTCTCCAGTGAGAACATTTTCTCTGCATCAGTCTTATTTTCGCATTCTGCCTAATCTTGATTTAATCAAAACACTTTTCTCAAATTGCTCTCAGGCTACACACATGCAGATGAGCTTGACATGACACAGTTTGTTCTAGTGTGAGAATTGGAAGTGAAAGGATTCTGTGATATGCCTCTGGAATTTTAGCCTGTTTCTTAAATTGTCAGTTAACACTAGGAATGCTTCCAACTGTCTCAAGTTTACAGTCAGCTCCATGCCACCCAGCGTAACTAATTTAGGAACACAGTCAAAGGACAACTTGCAGTTTAAAAAGGCAGATGGTAGGTTAGTTTGAACATAAACTATATGATGACAGGGCAAGTTCAGCATCACAACTAAGTACAGATATGTGGAATGAATCTGAGCATAATCACAACTCCTGTAGACCACTGCACTTCCTTAAGTCACAAGAGTATCACTTAAAAATACTTTATTTAATCAAGGAAGGAATAAAGCTGTAAAGCATTACAGTTCAACAGTGGCTGCTATACTGTGACTAAGCAGGTTTGTCTCTGTCTATTCTATCTCATCTTTCAAAATTAACAGAGCAGAGCAAAGTTCAGTAATCTTCATGTATGAAGTATATCCAGAAATCATAAAATTCAGGTAAAAATTTAAGTATTAAAGTTCAGATCACAACCACTGCATTTCTGAAATACTATTTTGTCATGTATGTTGAAGTGATCCAAATAATCTCATCAGGGGTACCAGACCTGCACGCCATGTTTTACAGCAGAGAAACCGCCTGACTTTAAACAAGCACACACACACACAAATCAAGGTGGTAATTTTGTTGTGGTTGGTTTTAACTGCTACAGTAAAATCTAATTCCAAACATGTACTGAATTTAGTCCTGTCAATTCTATTTTGAGATATGTCAAAATTTAGTCCCTGAAAAAATAAGGTTACTATAACTGCCAGAAACTTCACCAGCTAGATACCTTCTGTGTCCTACACAGGTGACTTTATTAAAAGAGAATCCAGAAACTGGAGCTGTGACATTATTAGTTGTTATGACAAATCTTCCTCCAAAACCTACTAAAATGTCAAAACAATTCAAAGAGCTGGCATGCAGAAACAAAGAATTTCATTCATATCTAACAACTTACACTCAAACTGGAAATGTGCTGCTGGATACGAATGAACAAGACTGACTTTTAATTTAAAACTACCAAAGGGGATTTCTTCCACCAAAATCATCCACTTATATATTTTGGCATATCTAAATCCAACAAAAGAGGGCACTGTGACAAGTTGAGATACAAATGCTGCTCTGGCTGCCTAACAAAACAAGCACTGATTTTTCTGTCACTGCAGATTAGTAAGACAAATAATAGAATGCAAAGCAAACTCTAGAATTTCCATCTCAGAACAAGTGAAGAGGCATAACTGCAGGAAAGGTCCTATCAAACAGTCCACTCTTCTGGAGATTTAGTACACTCCATCTTTAACTTCCATGATATATAACACCCATACTTAATACAACCTTACAGATGTGTAAGGCAAAAAACTCTTCCTGCACAAACTATAACACTAATGAGCAACAGGATAGATAGGTTAAGCCCTGTACTATCTGTGGAGTTGATGCACTGAATTTAATTTGATGGTTTAGGCTCACTCATGGATTTCTCTTATACACTCATGTATTCAAAGATGAAATCTGATTAAGGACACTGTTAGTGAACAGTGAATCAAATGAAAGCATCTTCCCTGGAGTGGGAAGAGGTCAGAAAGCAAAATCGTTACTGCACATTACTTCAGTTAATCTTACTTGGTTTTAAAGTTTCCAAAACTCAAGACACAGGAACTCTGATAATCCAAAAAGAGTCATAAAGCAATTAAGAAGACTAGTAGGACAAATACATGCAAAGGTCTGAGCTCAAGTCAAACTCTCACAATTGGAAAAAAATGCTTGTTACTGGCCAGCCTACCATAAGTCTGTTGGTACTGAGGTGAAATTACTTCCACGGAGACCTTACCTCTCCCTGAAGTCTGCTGTAATTAATAACTGTACCAAGAATGAACTTGGTCTGAACCACTCATCTTTTTTAAATCTTAAGAACAGAAGAATAGACACAACTGAAATGCCTCCTAAAGAATGGTAATATAGTCATGCCATAGATTAGGCACTTAAAAATCTAAGTCCAGTACAAAATGTAAACAAGGAAAACCTTTTCTGCACACTACATTGTGGTGAAAGCTAGGCACACTGAGCTGAAATAACACAACTGATTTTGACCACTGTAACACTGTTAATGTAGAATGAGAAATGGCACACTAAGTACTGAAAGGAAAAAACAAAGCCCCCCAGAATTTGACCAGCTCCAAGAATAGGCATTGTAGACCCCAAAAAGCTAGTCTCTAGATAAAAGGCTCGGCAAGAGAAAGCCCACGCCACCTCTCCTGGAATTCTACTACTGCAAAGAATAATTATAAATAATGAAAATAGAAATAAGAAAGATTACCTTTGACCAACAGTTGTTACCATCTGAAGGCTGTTCAGTGGCCTATGTGATCCAGTTTTCAGTGGACTAGTGTCCATATCACAAAACCCAACACCACAAATGGTACTAACTGGTAACCTTGTTGGCAGTCTCACCAGACAGGCCAAGAATTTAATGAGCATGGAGACTGAATCCCCTCTCATCCCTAGAAGTGGTCCCTTCAGGTCAGGGTTGAGGCACATTGGTGGGGCAGTCTGGGGGAAGCTTGCACTCCCGCTGCCTGTGCTGTACCTGTTCTGTGGATAAAAAGAGGGCTTCAGTCTCCACGGCTGTCAATCCAGGTCCTTTCACACACAGGTGAACTAAATTCATACAAGAGTTTGGTTTTCCCTTTGTTTGTTTTAAAGAGGGATTACTTTATCCCAAGCGCAATCCTTAAAAAACATCTAGCCAGATCATAGAAAGGAAGAGTCAAAACATCACATCTTACTCATTGATAAAACCAGAATAAAGTAACAGTTGGCAGCTTCCCCCACATACCTTCTGTGTTGTGGTGTTTGTTGTCTGTGTTGAGGGCTTAGTGAAGGTTATTTTCACAGGCGACATGTGTGGTGGTAAGGAGTTGGCAATGCTCTGCATTATATTACTCATTTTGGGGCTCCCACTTACAGGCACTGTGATAGTTTTAGTGACAGGAGTCACTGCCTTCGGGACTTCTTTCAGGAGAACAGGGGAAGAACTAGAAGAGTTTGTTCGCCGTCTTTTGCGGGGCTTTTCATCATCATCTGAGCAGCTGACACCTGGAAAAGAAATACTTCTTCTAAATTATGTTTCCCCTGTCTCAGATCTCAGTGCTTTCTGAAACACTACAACCTTTTGGAGTCTTACACCCTCTTTCAGGTAAGATAAAAAGAAATAAAGGACAAATTACGTCTTATGGTCACAACCAAGCTGTATCACACCTAGGACGCTCTTAGTCCTTGATACGGCCACGCTCACAGTGCCATGAGACAAATTGCCCAAAACCCCAATCTACTCAGTAACTGGGTTACTTCATTCAGTTTGAGAGATTAAAAGAACAAAAGAGCCAGTACAGGGTTTTCCTTCTGTCTGACTAGTGAGACTACACACACAAGGGGATTGGGATCATGCCACACACAATTTAAAACTTTATACTACTTTTTTTTTTCTTTTTTTTTTTTTTTTGGTGGTTTTGTTTACAGCAACTGGACTATCAAAGTTTATCCCCCTATAGTTTCCTTAGATTTCAGCCTTTGCACCTACTTCCATGTCTTGTTTATCCTTACAGTACCCTTCTGCCTTTCACCTCAATACACCATCTTGATTTTTTTTTTTTTTTTTTTTATTATATAGTTTAACTGTGAAGGTCAATCCTCACTTCATCAGTTTTTGCCTTCTTTGGTGCATTTTGTGCAACAGATAGAAAATGGCACCTAACATACAATCATGAAAAACAAAAGTCCAGGCTCAAAAGAGTTCTTTCTTCCTCAGAATCATATACTACACACATACAAAAAAAATCTGCTGAAATATTCAGCTCAGCAAAGGATAACAGCATGATTAATGAATCTTAAATCCAAATGAAACTTGCCCAAAGTAGGCAACAGATTCATAAATTACAGACAGACACAGGTCTAGATTACAGAAAGACACAGGTTAATAACCTTGCAAACCTCTTAGAGCTACTTGGTAGCACTGAAGGCAGGAAGGCTCTACAGAAGGATTTGAACAGGCTGGATCCATGGGCTGAGGTTCAATGAGGCCAAGTGCCAGGTCCTGCCCTTGGATCACAGCCACTCCATGCACAGCTACAGGCTGGGGGCAGAGAGGCTTAAGAGTGGCCCAGCAGGAAGGGACTTGGGGATGCTGGCCAACAGCTGGCTGGGTATAAGCCAGGTGTGCCCAGGTGGGCAAGGACAAGGGCACCTGGCCTGTTCCAGCACTGGTGTGGCAGCAGGACCAGGGCTGTGAGCATTCCCTGTGCTGGGCACTGCTGAGGCACCTCCAGTCCTGGGGTCACTTTTGGGCACCTCCTGAAAAGAGAGGCACTGAGGTGCTGGAGCACATCCAGATAAGAGAACAGAGCTGGGGGAGGGTCTGCAGCACCAGGAGCAGCTGAGGAAGCTGGGGGGCTCAGACTGGAGAAAAGGAGGTTTTGGGGGGACATTCCTGATCTCACCAACTCCCTGACAGGAGAGTGTAGCCAGATGAGAGCTGGGCTCTTCTTCCAGGTGACAAGAGGAAACAACTTCAAATAGTGCCTGCAGATTAGATATTAAAAAAACTTCACTGGAAGAGTAGTCAGGCATTGGAATAAGTTGCCCAGGGAGACAACAGTCTGTAAGTGTTCAGGAGGTATCTGAATGAGGCACTTGGGGATGTACTTAGGGGTGATTATGATGGTGCTGGGTTGATGGTTGGACTAGATGATCTTGAAGATGATCTAGATGATCTTCCAACCTTGACAAATCTGCAATCCTGTTATTTATGCTTACATGTTAACCTGTGTTGAACCATTTAAAAAGAAAAACAATCAGAGAGAACAGATACAATCCTGCCTACGCAAAAGATGATTGACAATCTTGTTCCATGTGCCTGGAGCTTAAAGACAAAGAACGGTATCACAGCAAAAAGCAGTCTTGCTGATAATCAAAGCAAACTTGGTTGGTAGTCAATCTCTAATTAGGGCCAAGATCTAATTATGGCCAATCTCTAATTAAAATTACTAAATATCCTGGCATTCAGAAAGTGAATTTGCAAGAACTAACATGGACAAGAAACTGCCCAGCAGCACAACATGCATTTCTGAAAAATGGTACTCTCTCTCAGCAGGAGTAGCAGCTCATTTGCAGGTACCCATCCAAAAGCTGACAGCTTTATCAGAGATAGGGAACTGAAATAGGAAGTAGAAGCAAACTTCAAAAATATAGCTTTAGTTAGCTGTAGCAGTACAAGTGAAGTGTGCATCTACAAAATCAGATTTCAAAGCTCTAATCAATAATTTACTTTATGCCCCTGAATAAGCCTTGTGGCAACATCCCTCTATAAAGCAAAGGTTTAATTATGTAACTTTAAGGTTTATTATGGACAGGCTTCTATGTATTACTGTGAGTGCACTATAGAAACTTGCAACTATGGAATGCATTAATCATATTGAACATGTGCAGTAATTTAAAAATCTCAGAATTAATTTATATCCAAAATCCACATGCAACTAGCATGTTAGGACACAGCTGTTATTTTGTCAGGGCACCAAGAAATAAAGAAAACTTTGTGGTCCTCATCCACAAAAAAACCCATCAACCAATCAAGACATAAGAAAGTAACATTAAACAAGCAGAGCATTATTTTATGTTAAGTACAACTCATTTCACCTCCTGTTTTCACTGCTGGGGTTTTGCAAGGATATTATTCCTATAATTTCATGTTAGAAATTGCTGTACAAAGTTTTCCACAGACATTTAGTTAAAAGGTAATACAGCTTTGACTGTAACTCACACTTGGTAAGTAAGGAAGCAGAGTCATGGAAAGGTTAATGGCTCAGACTGTGACTTGGAAGAGGTTACACCACAGAGCAGTGGCAAAGTCCTGACTGTAACTCAGATCTCCCGAGTCTGCTCCTAAGCAGGTTTGTTAAAATCAACATGACTGATGTAACAAACTGAAAGAAACACAATTCCTTAAAAAAAGTCAATAAAAACAGTAACAACAAAATGAAGCACGTGAAGTAGGGAAGAATTTAAATCTAGGGACAGACAATAAAAATTATCGTCCCTGCATCATGTAGCTAGACTTATTTGATACTCATTACCATGTAATAATTCAATAAAGTCTACATTAAAATTTTAAGATGATAAGAACATTTTCCCCCAAATCTTCAAACTAGAGCCAAGTGATTAGTGCATAGATCAGAAAAATGAAAAACCTTAATGTAATGGGTTTAATGGGTTGACAGAGCCATTAACGTTGGTTTTTTCCAAGTAACATTATATTTGTGTACTATGTGGCATTTCTGATTAGCTAGAAGCTTATAGAGATGTATACATATAGCATAAAAATAGTAATTTTTAATAATTAAATAACTTTAAAAATATTAAAGGTACACAGAGCAAGCATAAAAATAGCATTTATCTACTTCACTATTAATCTTTACTTGTTGTTTTAATAGAATCAAATAAGAACTGAAGGAACATTTTAACAGTAAAATAAAAGTACCCATGATGAGGGCATATATAAGAGAATATAACCTGCTTTTAGACCTAGCTGACTTATTAGCCAAACAAAGATGGGGACACATACACACTCAAGAAAAAAGACTGTTTCTAGATTCTATGTCCTGGATTTCCAGATTTAAATACATGAAGATGGGTCTCTGGTAGGAATGTGTATGAAGCTTTCGCAGCTGCCAAGGAACATAAGCCTCACTAAGACTGATTTCCAGGCAAAAAAAAAAAAAAAGAGGCCAGACACAGTATGTAAACACAAACCCTTGCCAAACTGCATCCAAAAATAAAAAAAATTCTATGTTAACTGCGAAAGTGGAAGAGGGACCTTTTCTAATTCAAGTGAGTGACTACTATGCATTAGTTCTCAAGAAGATGGATCAGAAATTCACTGATATACAGAAATTTCTATATTTAATTTTCAAAATATTTTTTCACTTTTCCTTGTAGCTTTAGTGCTCCTTGCAGCATTTTGCAGCAAGTGGATTTATCCTGAACACTATTTATCTGAAAAAGGGAAGCAATAAATTCATTCTGTAGACTAAACAAAGGCACAAAGGCCTTAAATGACTTGCCCAATGTTGGAGTGTTTAACTTGGTCTATGCTTCAGCCACGTTCTCCCTTTCTTTCCCTTTTGTGAATCAGGTGCTAGTATCACTTACTTTTGACGTAAACAGTACTTCCACTTGGCAAGACGACTACATTGGAGGCTGGACTGGCAGGTCTGGGGGACTTCACTGTTGCTACACTGCCACTTGGAACAGGGGTAGATGTTGGGGTTGAAGTGGTACTTGTGTAGGAATAGCAAACCACCACTGAAGAGGAGAAAAGACACCTTCCATATAACTGAAGTGCAGAATCCCCATTATTCTATCACTATTTTTACAACTGAAATGGAAGCCAAAGACTTACTGGGTCATTATCTGTGTATTTGCCTCTGCATTCCTGTTACTGTGGAATACTCCCCAGTTTTAGCTAAGCATGGCCTTGGAATTAGTGGTCTTCAGAGACAACACAAAAAACTAAACTCCCATCCTCCCATACCCAAAATTCTGTGCTGCCATTGTGAGATTTTTTTGTATTAATCTTTGTTTTACTTTTTAAATTTGTTATTTTTATTTTTTGCATTCATTCAGTATGTCAATCTTTTCACTTTTCTGTCAATGATCACACCTAGACTACTGATAGAAAAGTGTTACTGCCTCAACAGTACATCAGCTGAAAAAACCCAAAATATTCCTTCAGTAATGAAGAACTGATTGTGCTAATCAGGTTTTTTAAGCCACTGCTTTTAATTAATAGCACAATGATACAGTATTTCTCACAAAATCAGGATGAAACAGCTTGTTTCAAGAAGTGTTCCACATTCTCCATTTGTAGGAAGCCTAATTCAAGCCTGCTGAGCCAAGCTAGTTGCAATATATACTACCATTATTTTAAAAGCATAGGGAAAGCAGAAAGCAACCTTTTCACTTGTTACGATGGTACATTTAATCTGAAGGAAAAAGCCCAAAGCAGCATTTTCTTGACTTTCACTAAAACCTACTTGTATTCTTAAAATAATTCTGAAACAGCTTTCAACACTTACAGAACTTTACAGAATCCAGCCATTAGTCCAAATTTTTAAAGTTTACAGAGCTGCAGAAGTTTATCAGTGAATGTCATTTCCTGACAAACTGGGTTGTTTTTATATTTCAGTTGCTGGAGTGTCAATAACATAAATCAATCGGATTAATGTTGTAGATACCACAAAGTATCAATAAAAAAAGAGGTGTTTTATATTTCTGTGAATAATGTTTGATAAGAAAGGAGTTTTTTGTGTTGGAGGGAACTTTAAAGCTCACCCAGTTCCCTGCCATCATCAGGCACCTTCCACTAGACTGGGTTGCTCCAAGCCCAGTCCAACCTGGCCTCAAAAAAATATCTTTACTATTTAACACTTAAAATCTAACACCACTCCTACTGTGACATTGTTTTCACATTCCCACAGATTGCAGCAGAACCCCCTTTTTCTCTCACCTTCTTTGTTTCCAGTTTCTGCGGGGACGGGAAGAGAGGCGTTGTGCTGAATGGCGGCGTTGGCAACGGCGTTGGCGGTAACAGTAAAAGCGGTTTGAGGAACCAGTCGCGGCATCAGGGGCACCAGGCGGCGACCTTCTATGGACCACTCGGAAGAGCTGTTTGGTCCAGACATGCTAAACAGAAATGCATGTTCTCTAAGTATTTTGACAAGTTTCCAAATACTCAGTATCTTATTTAAGTGCATTTCTTTCCAGTAGTGCAAGTCTAAAAGGCAGCTTAAGACATTCTCGAGCACTAATACTCAACTTCCTTTATTTCATGAAAGCCCTTGCATTTTTGTCATCTGATATAAAAAACGTTCCATTTTAAGTTGAAGAGTAGACTCTTCTTTTGTTGTTTTATCAGAGCTGTTTATGGGCCAGAGGTGTGTGAATGCCATCCTCAACCCCTCCACATTACGTTAGATACTATTCAGGTACGGTTGGTATACTGTCTACTTCTGAATTACAAAAATACCAAGAAACCACATAGATATCATAAAAGATTATTGAAATGGATTATGTTACAGGGAAAAACTCTCAGCTTCTAAGGCAAATTTTGATTTACCTGAAGAGTTTCTGATGCTTATTGAAGTAGTCCCAAACAAGGTGACAGAATATGAGATTATTTAATAAACAGAAAGCAGTCTTCTGCTCTAATTTACTCTTAACCTTAGTACTTACACCCACACTAGAATGTTTCATAAAAACACCATTCTTATCTAGATGGAGAAATATTTCTGTCTGTTCTACTTGAGTCATTTGTCAAATCAGCAAAACCAAAATGGCAAATTATTTTTCAATGCTGTAATGTTTTTAAGCAAATCAAACCATTTTATGTATTAATATATTCTAAAATATAACTTCTCACATGAAATATTTCAAGCAAGTTGCAGCAAGAGGAACTACAAAGTAGTTTGTAAAATGCAGAGTATCTGCTCTGTTGTTAAATCTTGATATGCTTCAGCATTCCTCATAAATATGCACATCGTATAAAGAGAGCTACAAAAACTGAGGTAAAAATACATTTTAAAAACAAACAATAAAGGGTACAAAGGCTAGCAAAGTAAGCTTTCCTAATGAGTTAAGAGAATTATGTAAGTCGAATACTGTATTACTAACCATCACTCATAAGGAACCACCACAGGAAAAATGAAGAAAAGCGGCACTCCAAAATCGCATCTTATCTGGATATTTCTTTGAAGTGCAAGACCTCAGGACAAACTATTAATTTTCTATAAAATGCTGAGACCAATGCACTACTTAAAAGGAAAACTCGATTCAGGAAAAGAATCCTGATTTGACAACTATATGCTTTTCATTATCCCCACCTTATTTCTTTAAAGGGGTATAAGGAAGTTTGTGGGGTTTGTTTGGTGAACAGCATAATTCTAAATCTTTAAACTTGAAAATTAAAACTTAAAAGTCCTCCTACAGCACTAAACAAGTATACTGGTTTTGACTAGACTTGGATCAAACAATTGCTAACTCCAAGTGTCCCACTATTTGTATTATTTCCTTTCTTTCCTCCTCACAACACCTAAGCTACAACAGTTAAACTTAAAAATGTCAACAGTCGTAACACAGAAAAATAAAATAATACAGACACTTACAATGCAGCTCTGTTTAAAGACAGTCTTTAACAGTAAGACTAATAAGTAACTATCAGAGATACATAACCAGTTGATCCATTGCTCCGCCACCTCTCAAAATCACATGGAGCTTCCAAAGGCAAATCCAAGGAGGCAGCAGCCCAGCTGATGCCAGTACAGCAGCTGCATCACAGAGATGATGGACACTGATGTCATCACCTTGCTGCAGCTTTTTCTACTCCAACCCTTTTTTCCTGTTTTCCACTATTTCCCTCTCTGTGTCTTTCCTATGTAGTTTTCTCTTTCCTCTTAATCAGCCTTTCCAAACTGATTAAAGTAAAAGCAAAACAAACAAAAGCAAATATGTCCATCCTACCTAGAGCTTCTCTGTTTTCTCCATTCTCTGCTTATTCTGGTCTATCTTACAGAAACGCCTCCATGTCAAAAAACTGTTTCTTACATTGTATTTGTACAATGACTGGGATGGCCTTGGATCCAAAATATAGTGGTACTAAATTACTGTTTCTAAGTCCCTGTAGATCTCATACAGTAATTCCTTCATCCATACAGTGTTTTAACTACCAGTTCTTTAAACCATCATCAGTCTTCAAAATTCTACCATTCAGTTAAAGCATAATGGATTTCCCAAAAGGTACTTTTGGAAAGCAGTGACAAAATGATCTGGAACTTACTTGTGTGCAATTGTCGTGAGTCGTTCATCATTAACTGCTCTCCGAACTTCAGCACGATGTCGCTCTGTTGAAATACTATTAAAAAAAAAAAAAAGCAGTACATTTTAATCAGAGGAAGACATGAACATTCATCTCAAAATTCCAGCTAAAATTAACCATATGAATAATCTAGCTAAGAGAAGAAAGGGAACAGGACTTTACATTCAAGACATTGTCACTTAACCCTTGCTATCACGGAGAAAATTAATCGTATTATTGCTCAAAAATATTACTGAAGAATGAATAGAACATTACTGTTCCCTTGAAAAACAGCTAGAATCCAACCTCCTAATGAGAGCAATACATTTAAAAGATATGGCAGAAAAATTCACACAGGACATGCAGCATTCTTTCTTGAGGTACCTTGGGCTCAAAGACTTTGGAGTTCTACCTTGACAAAACCACAAGCCAGTGCACCTTCATCACTTGGCTGTAACACTCAGTATCCCATAAAGCACCAACAAACCAGCAAGGCTTCTACCACTGAAGGATGGTTGTTTTCCTTATTAAAAACTCCAAGGAGAACAGGAATGAAGCCTTGACAACATGGAGAATTAATTCTCCAAATTCAGATTTACATTGTGATCCCGATGAAAGAAAAAGCATGTAACACCTTAAAAGAAAACAGGTCATGGTTCTTAGTTTAAAAAGATCAGGGTTACCTAAGCACTTTAGAGAGTTCTCCAAGAAGATCCTTCTTCTCTTTTGTAAGGTCTCCCTGTGCACGTAAGGCACTGATGACACCTGCATAGGCCTCCAGTTCTGAAGAATTAGAGCGAATAATATTTCTATTTAATGCTCACAGCAAAGGGGGGGAAAAATGTTGTTTTCCATTTTACTGACAGTATTCTAATAATTTTCAAAATCATTAAGAGGAACATGTCTTTCAATTATTTAGTGCTTTTTCAAAAGAGATTGATGACTTGGAAGTCTCTCAGTCAATTACTCTGCAGCATAAAACATTTATATGAAACAATTGTCTCATCACAGAGGATTATCTAGTTTATAAACCCAAATGAATGTGTCAAGCTCTCCCTGATCTGACAATTCTGGCAAAAAAGCTTGAAAAAAGTATTTGGAAAGTAGTTCAGAATTCTCTTAACATGTATCATTATCAAGAGTTCTATGGAAAAGCTTGGCTTGGAAAAGAAATACACTATCAAAAGAGCAACTGGTTTTTTGGAATGCCTTTCCTTGATCAGCATGGAGAACATCAACTCTACTTTGCTAAATATGATCATCACAATCTTTTATGCCTATTTACTTGACATGGTACAACTGCCTGAATCTGAAAGAAATGCAAAACAATTAAACTTGCTCAACAGAAAATAAACAATCCTGCTATTAAACATAGAGCTACCACAAGGACTAACTCACAAAAATGCAACTCTGATTTATCAGAAATGTATAATTCCACGTGACTGTGATGTCATGCCATCAGCAAAAGGCTACTGATATTTTTGAATTTTGTCCTGCTAAACAGGGTGAGGATACACCTAGTACAAATAATGAAGCCTGCTAATTTGGCAAAGAATGACTTGCTATTCTCAGCTTCACAGGGTTTAGGGAAACCAGAAACAAAAATTCTTTTGATCCTTACATAGGTGCCTTTCATTTGACATTTCAGCAGCCAAACAACCCCACAAGAGATCCCAGTTAACCAAAACCAAGAATAAAAGGTGCAGGCCAAAACCTAACATTGCTGAAGTTTGCTACAAAAGAAAAGGCTCATGCTATTCTGAAAAGCTTTCAGTTTAGGGTTCCAAAGAGCTAATTTACACATGAAATCAAGGAATTATGCTGAGAAGAAATTCTGCTCTCCTGTCCCAATTAAGCAGATAAAACAAAAAGCAGAGTCATTTTGGTTAACTATGCAGCCTGCACAGGGATGCTGAGTGACCTACAGAAGCATTTACAGCTTCTGTTATAAAACATTCACTAATTAATGCAATGGTTATTACTAATATCAACATTTATTTAGACAACCATGTTACAATATTTACGATACTAATTATTTTCCTCTGTTAACAACTTAAAGTAATTCTCAGATGCAACCATATAATTATTTATCAAGGGCACACTTTTTTTTCCTTCTGCATTATAAATAAAGATCCCCTACAGTAAAGCTGTAAAAATGCACATTCTGGTCTTTTGGAAGCTAGTAAGGATTATGGAACAGCTGTAACTTCCTCCCCTTTGTGTTTTATGCAGCAATCACTAACTGGTGCACCCTCTTTCCAACACAAAACACATTAAATAGTTAAAATGGGTTTGGCAAGTAAATATCACTATTGCTAGTGTTAGGTGCTACCATCATCACCTCGTTCAGCATTAAACCACAATCAGCACCAGGTCCTGCATACCTCGAGATGCATTTCAGCCTTACCTACATCCCTGCTTCACTCCTTACAGAGTGCTCCCACTCCTGCTGCACCATCAGCTAAATTAGGTGTTGGGCTGTGAGCTGGAACAGCAGGACCCTTTAAAGCAGATGGGCACTGCTGAATGTCCGTCACAGAGCTATAGCTCCCACTGCCTGTGCTCCCTCACCCCCAGCCCCCGGTGTGCTCCTCTCAGCTCAGAGGCAGCGCCTCAGCCTTACCCTGTGGGCAGGGCCCCCTTGTGGGGACACAGCTCATGCCAGCAAAACAAAAATGATTGTGTTTTGATTTTTTTTTCCTTCCTGTCAGCCTAGATTATGTCACTGAAGGAGGTGTAGCTGCAGTTCTGTTTGGCTCAGCAGCACAGCACACCGCTGTCAGCTCAGGTGGAAGGTTTTTTTTCACGCTTCCAGCCAGCAGAGATATATTAATGAAACTCGGTAGCACAGACCTGGTCAAAAGCTTTTAGCACTCTGCATTTTCTCCTAGTTTTTATACTTCTTGAGCCTTGCTTAAGACTTAGGGCTGTCACCTTAACAGATAGCTGCAATGTTGTCTGCAACATCTGCATCACTGTTTCAACAGCAAGCAAATCCCATATTCCCAAGAAATGAAATAAAAAGGGCAAAGGGAGAGAAAATAAAATTCTCAACTCTCCAAAAAGAAAGTGGATGGCACCACAATGTATGAGAACCTTGGCACAGTTAAGAAATACAGCACACCATCTCTTAGCAGTTAAGCAAAATGAGAACAAGAAAAGCTGTCTCTTGACAGTCACAGAAAGTTAGAGGGAACCTCAGCTTTCTTCTTGACATCGTCTCCTAGATTATAGTCCTCAGAAGAAACTCTGAAAAATCTAAGGCTTTTTTTTCCCCCCCCATCTAATATCATTTAACTGGCAAAACCTCAAACCCTTAATTACACAAACTCAGCCTTAAGAACTCAAAACAACTATGCCGGATCAGGTCAAAGGTCTAGCAAAGGATTCTCTCCCCTGCACTAGCCAAAAACAACTATGTGAGGAAAAATCAGATCTTTTTATTACTTTCCAAAACACAGAAGCATCACTCCTCATACACTTAGATCTACAAGGACAGAGCACAAAAACGTCTATCTCTTGGGCAGGGGCCTCAAATACTGAGCTACATTTGAAACAATGAAAAGGGGTCCTGTGGTTATGGCAGTTGAGCAAGGACACAATTTTCCCACTTCCCTGACAACCTGTGTAACTGCAAACCACAAACAGCTTTTTTTAAAATCCCATTTTATGTCTTCACAATAAAAACTTTATTACTTCATTTTATGTCTTCACAATAATAATTTCATCCCTACAGTACCTGTTAAACCAGGATTCAATTAGGTTTTTTGGGGGTACAAGAAGGTGTCTAATACAGAACTGGGGAGAAAAAACCAACCAAAAAATGCACACACACAAAACAAACAACCCCCCAAAAAACCCAAACCCAAAGGTTCTTTCACAGAAAATTTTGTTGCATGTTAATAGCGATAGAAAAACCCAGCCCTGCAACACAGCAGCTAGGACATCCAAGAGAAATTCAACCAAACCAAAACAATTTTTCTCTACTCATTTTGCTAGAGCCGAGTGTTGGCCAAACATAATTTAATCCAGGGCTTTCAAACCAATGACAAGTGGAAAACACAGGAAATTACTTGCAAACTGCCTGTAGACCTATTAAAATATTTCATGCAAGTAGCATGAAGGCAAATCTTAAAAGGGCAAAATACAGACCCACAAATTGTATCTTACTGTACCCAGTTTGCGAAGGATCCTCTTGCACTCATCCCTGCTGAGGTCCAGAAGAGTTGGCCACACCACAGGCATCCTTCCCTTGTGTCTGTGCTCCCACAGAGCTCAGCCTCGCTGGAAAAGGAATATAAACGCTCAAGCCCATAATTTATTGATTTCCCAAGCCGATTAATGTAAACTCAGCCTGCTCACAACTCCACCGACATATTCGCTCCCATCCCCGCCCCAATCTTTGTAGTGGCATGAAGGAATTCGGCAGCTTCACAAGGGCATGGATTTCCTATACTCTCTAGCTCAAACGCATCACCCAAGCCTTTTTACGGAGTTCCCTATCTCCTTCTCAAGCCCTTTTTTCTTCCACGCTGAAACGCTCTCCGAATTGATGTTCAAGTCTCCTCCCTCTCTTTATGCGGAGTACCTATTAAAAGAATTCTTCCAGCGAACCGCACGCTCCCCTTCCCCCCCAGAGATTACGTTTTGCGCCAGGCTATATTATATGACAGGACGGCAAAAACATCGTGTGAAAATTCGCTCTCCACATACCAACACTAGCCCCCTCCCCGCAAAAATAAGCCAAACACGGGAACAACTCGATCCCAACGAGGCTAGATTCCAGGGATGGCGGGGAGAGAGGGCGCATCTCCCCAGTGCGACGAGGATAATAAAGGAAAAAGAGCAGCCGGAGGCGAGCCGGGCAAGCGGGGCTTAGGCTGGGCAGGGAACGGCACGACAGCGGGGCTGGGCACCGGGAACAAAAGCCCTGGCGCCGTCGCGGCTTCCAGCGGGGGGCTGGAGGAGGGGAGGGTCTCCTACAAGGGCGCCCGAAGGCAGCCGCCACCCGGGCACTCCCCGCCCGCCCTTCCCGGGCCCTGGGCACGGGGGACCAGCAGGAG
>WEIU01009852.1:21254-37226 GCA_013389925.1 Aegithalos caudatus | reverse complement strand
GCTGCCCTGGGCCCGGGAAGGGGGAGGCGGATCCCCGCCGTCCCGGAAACGGAGCTGCCCCTCTCCCCGAGGCGGACCGCCCGGGTAGGGCGGGGAGCAGGACCCACCTGCCCGGCCGTGCCCAGTACATCGAAGGCTCCGCAGCAGCCGCACCCCCACACACACCGTTCGCCAATGCCGCGCTCGGGTTTGTTTAGTGGCGGCGGCGACGGCGTTTACTCGGGTCAAGATGGCGGACAAGCGCGCTACGCATGCGCGGGGGCCGCGAGGTACGCTAGGAACTGTAGTGTCTGCCGCCCCTCGACCGTGAGGAGCTGGAAGGAGCCGGTGCCAAGATGGGCACTCGGGTAAACACTGCGCATGCGCGGTGACAGGGAGCATGCCGGGAACGGTAGTTTTCTCTACGCATGGGGAGTGGCGCCCACGTTCCCGCCATGGCTCGGCAGGCGGGTACGGGCGACCAGAGGGGACAAAACACATTGCGCATTCTCTGCCGGGGCTGGGGCGCGCTGCGCGGTTCGAATGCAGCCGTGTAGCCCTGAACTCTAGGAATTAACAGCTGTCCGCCACTCCTGGAATGAAATCTGGCAAGGGAGAACATCACCTCCACGCCATTTGGCCGTTCTCAGTTTTCTCACTTAAAACGGACGCGCGGAGATGTAGCGAACCACTTGCAGGGAACAATAAGGGAATAAATTCCGCATCTACAGCCCCCTGACAGCCACTCCGGGATGTCTCTGCTCCCCCGAGTACAGCAGCCACCTGCACCCCAACACCGCCAGTGCCGTTGTCAGCCCCGGGCCTGGCCGCTCTTTTGGATATTACAGCCATTATAACTTGTTTGCCTGAAGATTTCAATGAAAAGCAGTAAATTTCGCCTGTTTGAAAATCCTCGGATCGAATCAGAAATAGAAAGTAAAATGTCTCTGGGGTGCAGCTGAAAAGCAACGCATCTCGTTGTGGCTGCATGTTGCAGCGAGAAAGTATAAAAGAATCTGATCCATAAGACTGCCTGCAAGGAAATCGCTGAAAAATCACACCCAGCCCACTTCAGGATGAGGATCGCTCACGGCTCTGTGTCGCCCAGGGCTCCGTTTTTCTGCAGGCACTTGTTCAGCACGCTTCCCGCCTTGGATGCGCTCTGGACGCGGGCGCTTGGGACCAGGCAGTTTGGTGACGAGGAACGGAGGCCTGCCTGCCTCTTCCTTCTGCTCTCTCCCAGAAAATCGTGTGCTACAGTTCGCTTTCAGAATGCCAGGAACACCTCTGCTGAGGAGGAGGGATGGTGTGCACTGAATTGTAACACCTATTTCCAGCAGATCCGCAAGGGCTGTTTTTCCATCTCCCTATAGATAGAAATGTTTCTTCCCTGTTATCACTGATGAAATTTTTCTCATTTGCAGTTTCCTATTATTCTTCACAGCGGTGTAAATCTCAAGTACTCGAAAACAATTATGCTGAACAGTACAAGACAGCTAGAATTTTTTTTTCCTTTTAATGCCTTCCTAAACAAGAATAAGCTGAAGGCAAGTAGCATCATCTTTGCATAATATTGCCTAATAAATGTCCTAAGATTTGCACAAATGGGAAGATGCAGATTTGTACTAGAAGTTTTCCTTTTCAGGTCAGAGACTCCACTGGAAAAGAAAACACAAATTTCAGATCTTTAAATCAAAGAATTCCAGGATGGTTTGAGCTAGAAAGGACCTTAAAGCTCATCCAGTTCCAAACTCCTACCATGGGCAGTAACACCACTAGACCAGGTGGCCCAAAATATCTTTTATTCAGACTACTCTGGTCAACAGGAACAGGCAAGGACAGCCTCGCCACTTACAGAATGTAACCTTTTTGAGGTTTATTCAGAATTTGTAATTATGATGCTCTAACAGAGTATGAGTTTTATTGCACCCAAGATATTTAACAGCCAGCCCTGATATTTGTAGAATAAATTATTCCACGAGCAGAATCTACCAAACTTGCCTTCTTAAAGAAAACTTATCTACTAAGATCTAGACTTTAGCTGCATGTTATGTTTGAGTTTGTGTGTTTATGAAAGCACTCTATTCTCAGAGTGAAATCACTGCTAATGATGCAGCACTACTGAGAAATACTTTTTTCAGACCTGCTTAGTAGCTAAATTAATTAAACGTAATTAGATCTATTTTGTATTTGTTTCATGTTTCATTTGTTTATGTTTTTCCAACATGGATGAAAGTAGCCAAGAGAATTGAAAGTTATTGTGTGTAATGTGGACAGGCACACACTGACACATATCTTCATGTGTATGTATTCAAGAAAATGGTATTTGCTTCATTTCCTTTAACACAGGGAACAGAAAAGAGATGTAAAAAAGTAGGTATGAAATGTCCAAAGTTGTGCTGCATTTCTAGAGATGTCCTAAGATAATTTCCAGGAGTATTTCTTTTTATTAAGCATAAAGACCCAGACTTGGAGATGTAAGAGAGGTTCAGAAAGTCCAAAAGCCAAATTTTCCTTGTAGTTAAAGCCATAATGTTACCACTTACTTCAGACTAGCCTACAATCAATTCTCCATTACCCAGAAAAATGGGAGGGCTGAGATAGCATGGACAAAGTCAAAAAAGGCCCAAAGCACATAAATAATGAGTCCTGAAAAGCCTAAAAAGGCCAGAGCTCTGCAGCAGTTGGTGAGCTTGGATCAATAACCAAGGCTGTCTGAGCAGATGCACCAGAACTACCCCCAATCCCAGCAAGGTCTGGTCAGGAGGCTTTTCTCTAGTCAAATCCCACATCACATAGAAATCACCATGCTGCTGTACTGTCTTAACCAGTCCAAGAACAGCACAGATCTTTCTGTAAAACTGAACTAGGGTTGTCTGAACTCAGAATGACTGCATGCAGCCAGCTCAGATCTTGTAGCCTAATCCAGGAGACCGAGACTAGACAGCATTTCTTTATGTCTGATGACCAAAATGTCAAGTGTTTTCCAGCTACAGACTAAAAAAATGAGAAGAAAAAAAGACAATAGGGTTTAGGCTTACTTCATTAATACTTCATTAATACAGAAACATGGCTAAATGTCCCACATTCTGTCAGCAAACTCATATAAAATAAATGAGGTCATAATAGGTAAAGGAAGAAAATGCATTGTGAAAATGCCAGCATTTTTTCTAGCCTTAGATACCTCACAGATACGAATAATTTTTCTTCAGTTCTCATTACTTAAATCCTTGCTCTCTGAGTCATCATTCAAGGAAGCCTAAAGAGCACTTTCTGAGTCTCTGGAAAGTAAAACAAGATACAAACGTGTTGACAGCAGTATTTTGTCATCTTTCCTAAGGAAGCAAAGCTCAACATGTAAAAAACCCACAAGGTGAAATTAATTTGTTGGTCAAGGGGACTAAGAACTCAAATGATCAAATCTGATGGTGACCAAACGAGCAACACTCTGCAAGTTGTGATTTCTCTTGTGCTTTCATTTCCCACTTTTATAATGCATTTTTAAAACTAAGGACAGGCAATGATATATAACAGCTAGGCATTATGTGTAGGGTGGTGAGGCACTGGTACAAGTTGCCCAGAGAAGCTGTGGCTGCCCCATCCCTAACAGTGTTCAAGGCCAAGTTGGATGGGGCTTGTAGCAACCTGGTCTAGTGGAAGGTGTTCTTGTCCATGGTAGGGGTCTGTAACCAGGAGATCTTTGAGGTCCCTTCCAACCAAAACAACTCTGGGATTCCATGATTAATTTTATGCAACCATGCTGCTGAGTATTCTTTTTAAGACTTGCTTAGTTATATGCATTTAAACAAAATCTGTTCCTCCTTTCAGAAAGGGAAAGAAATGACCATCAATTTCTACTACTTTTTGTTATGTTCTATACAACCCAACAATTTCAGATTCCCATTGGCTTAAGTAATATGAATCTCATCAATAACACACACTGATCTAATAAACCACACTTTCTGGGTGCTAACAGAATATTCTGTCTCACCACTCTTATTTTTATCCTCAAAGAAAATGGAAGAGAGAAGGAAATAAGGTTGGAAGCCTCAGCAGTGAGATAGCCCAAGGAAAAGCTATGATTTTCCCAGGGAGGTGATTTGTATGCAGCTCAGGTCACCAGGACAAAGCTGTGTTTCTCAGCTCTTTAGGAGCTCATAGGAAATGAGTGGAGCAGCCTCGTTGTAGTTCTGGCTGGGTTATTAGTTGCATCTCCCCTCACATCACTACAACCTGATTGATACAGACTCTGCAATAATCCCTTTTCTTCAGAATGGTCTTTCATGGGTAGAAGAGAGGTGCTTCAGCTTGGTACTATATGGGAACCAGGCACAGCTACTGCAGCTGCTGCTTTTACTAGGTAAATGGTGAATTTCCAGCTTCCAAGAGACTTACACTGGTAATTTTAAAAGTATAATTGGAAAATCAAGGGAAAAAAATGTATTTGTTTCAGTCTGCCAGCAATTGGGAAAGAAGTAAAAAAATCCACAATGCTTTTGATACTAAGATGATTGCAACACTGTAGATAATTTCAAATTTTAGGGAATTTAAGGATAGTTTAAAGTATCTTCCATGTCTTGCATAAGAGAGAAATAGCCTAGATTCTAACAGAAGTTAAATTATTTCTTGGCCTTTTCTGTTTCCAAGTGGCTTAACCAATGGAGTTTCCACTTCTAATAGGTTATTCAGTGACTCATTTTCCTGACATAAGCATCTCTATTTTAATGTCATTCTTCTGGCCTCAGACCACTATTAAAATTTCACTTTTTCCTCAAACACTGTCCCATCACATTCTTCCTCTTAGCTAGGAGAAAAGCAGAAGCCTCAACAATGTCTAGATTCTGGCAGCTTGCAGAGCAGCATTTTTTTTTCACAGCCTTGTCAGATAGATTGTCACTCAGGACTATTTGCATTTAAATTCACAAAGATATTTCAACTCCTTTCACTAAAGAAAGCTTTGTGTTGCCAATCAATAGATATTTTCCCCTCTAATGCAAGTAAAACATATTCTATTCAACAAATGCTTTTGTTTTACAAATCCTAACAGCTTCTGAGCTGAAAGTATCTTAATTCAGCAAGTATAAAAAATGCATCAAAATGCCACTGCGTATCAAGTTGAGCATCTATTTAAACACTTTGCTACACTGAGGCAAAAACTCAACTACATAACCTCAGCTAATGAAAAAAATCACTTGTGTCACTCTGCAACATATCAAAGAAGGAATTAAGCCCAGTACCCTCTGCAGTCTTGGGAGGTAGATGAAAACCTCCATCCTCTGTGGCTTGCTGTATTGGCAAAGAACATATAAACTTGCTTGCTCAGAACAGGAAGCTAAGGAATAAGGCAAAGTATTGAAGTTATTGCTCCACTGAGCCACTTGAGTCCTTATCTGTGGCCACACACGTGTTATACAAGTGCTGGGTATCTCTAACAAGCTTTTGCCATTCAAAGAACACATATCCCAGATCAGCAATTAGCAGAATTCAGTCACACTGGGACCCAATTTGCATTGTATTTTAGGGAAGCTTGCATTCTCTCTTTCAAGTTGCACTTTTAACCCATCAACAGACCGTCTATTGCTTTAAAGTTCAAATCAACTCACCAACAAATAACTTGCTCCTGATTTTGACTAATTATTTTTACAAGGCTGGTATGCTATAAATACCAAGGAAAGAAATTACTATTAAAGATTATATAATTGTAATATAAGTATTAGAAATTATGTTGATCCTGGAACACCTTGCAAATGAAACTTTAAACTTACAGTATTGTTGTAGGGTGATAACAACAACAAAAAAGCAAGCTGGTGCTGCATTTGAAAACCAGAAAGTAGCATTATTGTCACTGTGCAGTTTTCAGTGAAACTTTGGGCAAAGTCCATGTGCTTTAAGAGGTTGATGTTAACACTGGGGATTAGCAAGGCTTGTGCAGACAGGGACAACCATGAGCAGGGGCAAGCAAATAGGGAGGAGTCAGACTCTCACTCCTAACTCCTTCATGGTGGTGTAACCGTGTACCTGCAGCACAGCACGGGGTGGGGAGGCTGTGGTCTTGTGCTGGCAGGAACTTCAGAAACTGCAGCAGCTCAGGTAAAAGCCCAGACTAAGAACAGTTGCTTGGAATTAGACAGCTGCTTCCCTCTGAAGCAGGGAAGTAGCTGTAGGCCAGAATACACAGCTGAGTAAAAAGAAGTAGAGCAGGTAAGAATACAGCCTGTGCACAAACCATGGGGTTTTGGGCATGGCCTCACATCAAAGTGCAGTGCTGCAAAGACAATGGCCCTCTGGGTTTCTTCATGTTGAAGATATGACAGGACACCAATGAAAATGACCATTCTTTGAATCAGAACCATAAAAAGAAAAAAGATCCCAGCAAAACAGGGAAAATACAATAGAAATTTGGTCTGATAACCTTTTAACATCATCACAGACATTGTTAACTTAAATTACAAAAAAGCTAACCTCAGTGGAGGAGCTGGGATGCTGCATTACTGTAACTGAGGGTGGGAGTTAAGTATTGCTTATTCAGCCTGAATTCACCTGTCCCCAGGGGTCTGACACACACTGCTTGTAAGACTTGGTTATTCCCCACCTTCACCTCCCAGTTCTTCAGAACAGCAGGCACTTAGGAATAAAAAGATGTACCATCTTTGGAAGGAGGGTCAGGTCTCTCAGGAAGTATTTAAGGGCATGTAGGAAAAAAAATTAGGGAGGCCAAAGCTCAGTTTGAATTTGGCAACTTTTGTGAAGGATAATAAAAAATGCTTTTACAAATATATTAACTGCAAAAGGAAGGGTAAGACCAACCTTTGTTCTCTACTGGATGCAGGAGGAAACTTAGTAACTGCAGATGAGGAGAAAGTGAAAGTGTTTTAATGTCTTCTTTGCCTCAGTCTTTAGTGGGAAGATGGCTTGTCCTCAGGACAGCTGTCCTCCTGGGCTGGTAGATGGTGCGAGGGAACAGAATGGTCCCCCTGTTAGCCAGGAGGAGGCAGTCAGAGAACTGCTGAGCTGCTTGGATGTTCATAAATCTGTGGGACCAGGTGGGATCCATCCCAGGGTGATGAGGGAGCTGGCAGATGAGCTTGCAAAGCCACTCTCCATCTTTACCAACAGTCCTGGCCCACTGGTGAGGTTCCAGATGACTGGAAGCTGGCCAATGTGACACCCATCCACAAGAAGGGCTGGAAGGAAGATCCTGGTAATTATAGGTCAGTTACCCTGACCTCAGTACCTGGTAAGGTAATGGAACAGTTTATACTGAGTGTCATCACACAGCACTTAGGGGATGGCCAGGGTATCAGACCCAGCCAGCAGAGGTTTAGGAGGGGTAGGTTGTGTTTGACCAACCTGATCTCCCTTTATCACCAGGTGACCCACCTGTGGATGCAGGAAAGGCTGTGGATGTTGTCTGTTTGGACAAGGCCCTTGACACTGTCTCCCCACAGCACACTCCTGGAAAAGCTGGCAGCCCATGGCTTAGACAGGAGCACTCTGCTGGGTTAGGAGCTGCCTGCATGGCTGAGCCCAGAGAGTGGTGGTGAACAGTGCTGCATCCAGCTGGTGACAGCACCAGGGGTGTTCCTTAGGGATATGTGCTGGGGCCAGCTCTGTTCAGTATTTTTTATGGATGGGGGTATTGAGTCTTTAGTAAATTTGCAGATAACACTAACCTGGGAGCATGTGTTGATCCCTTGGGAGGTAGGAGGGCTCTGCAGAGAGACCTGGAATGGTTGGATGGATGGGCAGAGTCCAATAAGATGAAATTTAGTAAGTCCAAGTGCCAAGGCCTGCATTTTGGCCACAATAATCCACTGCAACATTATAGGCTGGGGACTGTAGCAATAGGGAACAAAGACACGGACCCCCTTGTGCATGCAAAAGAAATTGCTTTATTGTAGAAGACACCTTTCTTATATACCTTTAGTTTCTACCAGACATAACCAAAATTTAACAGAAGAGCACGCACTGGCTGGAATGCTTCTGTCCATGAGTCTCACCACCCATCAGCTTCCATACATAACCATTAACACCTTTTAAAAACACAACCCCTTATCTCCCTCCTGCTTTTTAGTAAGAATGACAACAATTATGACCATGACAACTTTTCAAAAACTGTGACATATGCCTATAACATATGGCAACTACATCAGAATGATGTGATGAAAGATTGCACAGTCCAGTGATGGAACCCACTGTCTCTGGCATGCAGTCTGTCCCATCTCATCTCGATTTAAAAGCTGAGGACTTATAGGGCTTTAACCAGTTTGTCATGAGGGCATCCCAACTCTCCCTTTTTGTTTTTCAAGCATGGCCTTTAGAGTTCTGTAGGCATGCTCAACAATAGCTTGCCCTGTGGGAGGGCGGGAAATGCCCATTTTGTGAGACACACCCATTTCCTGCAAGAAGTTATGAACCTGCTCTGAGGTCTAGGCACATCCATTGTCCATTTTGATGGTGTCTGGAAGGCCTAGAGTGGCAAAACAGGTGAGCCAATGATAGATAGCATCACAGGCCTTCTTTCTGGTGTGAGCAGTAATAACAGGAACATAATTTAATTGTGAACCAAGTTAACAGGGTGAAACTTACAACTGCTTATATGCTTTGCTATCACCCAGGGTCTGCCAAGGAGCCTTCTTTTACAGGACTTGGAGAGCCTTCTTCAGGTTAGGCTCCCATGTCTATCTCAAAGGAAACTGATCCAACTTCTGCAAAGCCAAATTATCTAGTCAAAGTGACTTGCTTCCAATTTTAGCACAGAAACACCTGGTTTTGATGTTATACTTTCCCTTGCCAGTCAAGGCCATAGCCTGGCCAGAGCTAAGACCTAGACTGGGAAGGCTTCCATATTATATCCTTAAAAGAAATCTTTCAGTGATAACTTACAGAACAGCCATTGGCCCCCTGCCACGGCAGGGTGGGCTTGGGCACGCACCATCACCTACGGAGCTGAGATCTGTCGGGTTGAGCAGGAAAGGGGCTGAGCCTTCCTTCCTTCTCAGCCTGTGGCTGGAGGCTGTGCCCGCTGCTACTTCCCACGGGGCCACCCTGCATGGGCAGAGGGCAGTAGGTGGCCTGTGCCCGAAGCCACGGTGGGGCCTGTGCCCGGAGCCATGGACTCCGTGCTGCCAGCCATGGTGGGCACTGGGGCAGCCCGCACCAGCATTGTCCATCAGCACCCAGGTGCATCCAAAGCGGCTGGCTGGCTTTCTTGCTCCCCAGCTGGTGAACTCTACCCACCTGCAGCTACAGCAAGAGGATCCCAGCAGCAAGGAGTAGCACCTCGGCTAGCAAGCGAAGCATCCACTCGACAGGACAGCTGGAGCCGCCATGCCCAAGGGCCTTGGCCCATGACCATCTCTGCCAGCTGGGCACTGGCTCAGCATTAGTGCCTGCCAGGTTGCCTTTCATTGTCACAGTTTTGCTGAATATCCGCCAATGNGCCTGCATGGCTGAGCCCAGAGAGTGGTGGTGAACAGTGCTGCATCCAGCTGGTGACAGCACCAGGGGTGTTCCTTAGGGATATGTGCTGGGGCCAGCTCTGTTCAGTATTTTTTATGGATGGGGGTATTGAGTCTTTAGTAAATTTGCAGATAACACTAACCTGGGAGCATGTGTTGATCCCTTGGGAGGTAGGAGGGCTCTGCAGAGAGACCTGGAATGGTTGGATGGATGGGCAGAGTCCAATAAGATGAAATTTAGTAAGTCCAAGTGCCAAGGCCTGCATTTTGGCCACAATAATCCACTGCAACATTATAGGCTGGGGACTGTAGCAATAGGGAACAAAGACACGGACCCCCTTGTGCATGCAAAAGAAATTGCTTTATTGTAGAAGACACCTTTCTTATATACCTTTAGTTTCTACCAGACATAACCAAAATTTAACAGAAGAGCACGCACTGGCTGGAATGCTTCTGTCCATGAGTCTCACCACCCATCAGCTTCCATACATAACCATTAACACCTTTTAAAAACACAACCCCTTATCTCCCTCCTGCTTTTTAGTAAGAATGACAACAATTATGACCATGACAACTTTTCAAAAACTGTGACATATGCCTATAACATATGGCAACTACATCAGAATGATGTGATGAAAGATTGCACAGTCCAGTGATGGAACCCACTGTCTCTGGCATGCAGTCTGTCCCATCTCATCTCGATTTAAAAGCTGAGGACTTATAGGGCTTTAACCAGTTTGTCATGAGGGCATCCCAACTCTCCCTTTTTGTTTTTCAAGCATGGCCTTTAGAGTTCTGTAGGCATGCTCAACAATAGCTTGCCCTGTGGGAGGGCGGGAAATGCCCATTTTGTGAGACACACCCATTTCCTGCAAGAAGTTATGAACCTGCTCTGAGGTCTAGGCACATCCATTGTCCATTTTGATGGTGTCTGGAAGGCCTAGAGTGGCAAAACAGGTGAGCCAATGATAGATAGCATCACAGGCCTTCTTTCTGGTGTGAGCAGTAATAACAGGAACATAATTTAATTGTGAACCAAGTTAACAGGGTGAAACTTACAACTGCTTATATGCTTTGCTATCACCCAGGGTCTGCCAAGGAGCCTTCTTTTACAGGACTTGGAGAGCCTTCTTCAGGTTAGGCTCCCATGTCTATCTCAAAGGAAACTGATCCAACTTCTGCAAAGCCAAATTATCTAGTCAAAGTGACTTGCTTCCAATTTTAGCACAGAAACACCTGGTTTTGATGTTATACTTTCCCTTGCCAGTCAAGGCCATAGCCTGGCCAGAGCTAAGACCTAGACTGGGAAGGCTTCCATATTATATCCTTAAAAGAAATCTTTCAGTGATAACTTACAGAACAGCCATTGGCCCCCTGCCACGGCAGGGTGGGCTTGGGCACGCACCATCACCTACGGAGCTGAGATCTGTCGGGTTGAGCAGGAAAGGGGCTGAGCCTTCCTTCCTTCTCAGCCTGTGGCTGGAGGCTGTGCCCGCTGCTACTTCCCACGGGGCCACCCTGCATGGGCAGAGGGCAGTAGGTGGCCTGTGCCCGAAGCCACGGTGGGGCCTGTGCCCGGAGCCATGGACTCCGTGCTGCCAGCCATGGTGGGCACTGGGGCAGCCCGCACCAGCATTGTCCATCAGCACCCAGGTGCATCCAAAGCGGCTGGCTGGCTTTCTTGCTCCCCAGCTGGTGAACTCTACCCACCTGCAGCTACAGCAAGAGGATCCCAGCAGCAAGGAGTAGCACCTCGGCTAGCAAGCGAAGCATCCACTCGACAGGACAGCTGGAGCCGCCATGCCCAAGGGCCTTGGCCCATGACCATCTCTGCCAGCTGGGCACTGGCTCAGCATTAGTGCCTGCCAGGTTGCCTTTCATTGTCACAGTTTTGCTGAATATCCGCCAATGCTGGATTAAAATGTTTCCACTTTGGGCTGTTTTGGTGGGCTTCATCAGCAGCATGCAGGCTCTGCCATTTTAGGATGAAAGCAACCCCCTCCCACCCCAGGAATTTCACACTGAAGGGACCAACCCATCTGAGTATTTTACAGGATATGGGTTAATCTTGGGGTTGGATACAGTTTTTGTTGGCACTGAGGGCTCAGGGGAATCGACTTCTGAAGCTGCAAAAAGGCCGACTTGAGCATGGTTTTCTTTAATGGATGCCATTATTGTTGCCCATGTGGTGAGATGCCCACAGGCTTAAGCATTGTCACCACTGGCGCTACAAAGTCGTCCCCTACCACCTGCCAGGCTTTTGCTTGAAGAGGGCTATTAAAGGGAAAATCTCCAACATGATTAGACACCCAATCCAGCAGGGTCCTCAATTTTGCATCAGCAATATTATCTGCTGATGTAGGAGCCACCGTATCTGGTTTAAGCTCCTCCTTTGTTCCAGGGATATTTCACCTCCCATATTTGCTCCCACCGATCTACTACTCACTTAACACATCTGAGGTGTGAGCACTTTTGATTCCTGAGTTCTCTCCTGAACTCTTCCTGGATCCTTCCCCAGACCCTTCCCGGCCAGCTGATTCCTTGACTTCAGTGGGAGTTGCTACTGGAGTGGTATCTATCCTGTACCACCTTATTAAGTCCCTGTTGGGGCACCATTTTGTAGGTGGAATAAAGACACAGACCCCTTGTGCATGCAAAGGAAATCACTTTATTATGGAAAATACCTGGACATAACCAAAATTTAACAGAAGAGCAGCCACTGGCTGCTCAGCTCCAGTGCTTCTGTCCATGAGCCTCACCACCCATCAGCTTCCCGCTCACACGCTGGCCACAGCTGCCGCTCAGTCCTGACTGACCTCTGATCACAGCCTGGTGCTGTGCCCTGCCACAGGGCTTGCTGGTAAACATAACCATTAACACCTTTAACAAACACAACCCCATATCCCATAGGGGACAATGTGTCTGGACAGTGCCCAGATGGAAAGGGACCCAGCAGTATGCCCAGGTGACCAAAAAGGCCAAGGCATCCTGACCTGGATCAGGAATGGTGTGGCCAGCAGGAGCAGGGAGGTCACTCTTCCCCTGTACTTGGCACTGGTGAGGCCACACCTCGAGTGCTGTGTCCAGTTCTGGCCCCTCAGTTTAGGAAGGACATTGAGAGGCTTGAGTGCATCCAGAGGAGGCAATGAGGCTGGTGAGGGGCTGGGAACACAAACCCTGTGAGGGATGGCTGAGGGAGCTGGGGGTGTTTAGCCTGGAGAAAAGGAGACCCAAAGGTGACCTTATCACTCTCTACACTGCCTGAAAGGTGGGGTGATGGGGGTTGGTCTCTTTCTCCAGGCAGCAACTGACAGAACAAGAGGACACAAGCTTAAGCTGTGCCATGGGAAATATAGGTTGGATATTAGGAAAAAGTTTTTTATGGGAAGAGTGATAAAAGTACTGGAATTGTCTGCCCGGGGAGGTGGTAGTCACCATCCCTGAATGGGCTAAAAAAAAATGGATGTGGCACTTGGTACCATGGTTTAGTTGAGGTGTTAGGGCATGGTTTGGATTCAATCTTGAAGGTCCCTTCCAACCTAGTGATTCTGTGTGATTCTGTGAACTGGACAGAAGTACCTTGGAGTTCCTTGGAATAGATATTGTGAATATCCAAATACTTCTGGACACAAATCTACAAAACTAGCTCTGTGTGATTAACCAGATGTCCATTTGGGTCTGATACTCAGGTAATCCCAACAACGGGGCTGTAAGGCTTGGAAGAGAAATGTAGTAGTAAAAGGAATCATGGAAGCATTTCAGACTAAATATTCTCTTGCAAATAAATTTTTCATAGCAGGAAACTTGCAGGAGTACACTGTCACACTAACAGTACTCTCAAAAATTAAGGCACACCAACTTTCACCTTAGAAAAGAGACATACAGTCCATTTCCAGAAGCACACAGAGAAAGTTATTTTATACCTACTATTATGTGAAAGAAAAACCTGTGTTTAAGATACAGCTAACCTTTGAAGACACAAGGAAAAAAGCAACATGAACAAACAAAATTCCTTTAAGAATAATTTGTAAGAATACAGATTATATGTTCAACACTAATACAGTATATAATCCCTGTTAAACGTTATCTAGACATGGAAACATACTGTAAATAAGACCTGAATAATCAAGAGGATTATTTTAAATATATACGTACACTTCAGAGGCTACTGTGCAGGAAGAATGGTTTCAGGGATTTCTACACTCTACAACAGAAGGTAATTTTTGAAATTTCTAACTAAGTAGTAATATAAACTAATTTTTATTTTTAAAGTGCTTCTAGCATTACTACTAGGTTTTGAAAACTGTTAACTCCATTTTCTTTCCATTACATAGACAGCACTTAAGAATAAGTCTCCACATAAAACCCACCATCTAGCAGACCTCAGTAAGTCCACTTCATAAAAAAGTCCTTGCCTTCATTTAATTTCATTAGGATAGCTCCTGTACAAATATACACCCATCTGGAAGGTAACAGCCATAACATACTTCTATAGTGCTTCAAATGATACAACCAATATCAACTGAGACTTTGGTCAGAAGTGGCAGCTCAGAAATAAGTGCAATGGTTAATTTAATTTTAATACTGCCATGGTAACTTTCTGGTCTGGCTTGCTCAGAGCCCCAAAAATAAGTTTAGCATGCCAGTACTTCTGTTTGGTGAAGCAATTTGGAGGAGAAAAGGTCTTTCAATATTGGGCATAACATACAATTTTCTTATTAGTTTTGTGAGAAGCAGCAATTTTTTCCTACTGAAACAGATTTTACGTGTTTCAAAATTCACTCTAACATTATACAATTGTGCTTCTATACTATTACTACAATTGAAAATAATCCTGCTCTCCTTTATTTTGGTGTTTCCTTGTATCAGCATGAACATTTATGTAACCTGCACCACAGATCAGGTAGCAGGTATCTGGACAAAATCTGAGTTTATTTTAAAAAATATTACTTATCTGAATCAAATAAGTAGTGGTTTTTTGTTATTTTTCTTTTATGCACTCTTTTGAAAACTGATACTTTTGACCAACTCATGTATTTGGATTAATTTCTAAAGCCCCACTCATCACCAGGATAAGAGGACTTTTTATGTGAAGATACATAAGGAATCACAGCTGAATTCTTAAAACTACAGCAGTATTACACCTGAAACAATCATTACTTGCCATCAGCATTTATAATTTCACAGGTGCTCTACCTGCTTTTAAAGAGGATATTTGGTGAATGAGTCCTTACCTACTTCCTACCATCCAGTTTTCTGTGTATTTTTTTCTAAGCTTTATTTTATTTTTACCTAATAATGGCTTCTGACCAGTACAACCTCTACCTAATTATTCATTACTTAACAAGCTTGTGGCTTTTACCATTACTTCTTTAACTACCTTAAAGGAGGTTTTAGCCAGGTGGGGATCAGCCTCTTCTCCCAGGCAACCAGTCATAGGACTAGAAGATACGGTCTTAGGCTGTGCCAGGGAAGGTTTAGGTTGTAAATCAGCAGGAATTCTTTTCACAGAAAGGGTGATTAGATATTGGAAGGGTCTGCCAAGGGAATCACCATCCCCAGAGATGTTAAAGGAAAGCTTGGATGTGTTCTGGTCTAGTTGACAAGGTTATGATTGGTCATAGGCTGGACCCAATGCTTGCAAGAGGTCTCTTCACACCTAATTGATGCAGTGATTCTGTGTGGGATTATCCATCAGGCTGCAGAGTAACAACATCCTCCTAGAGCCAAACAAAAGATAGTAAGACAAGAGAACAACATGACCCCGATGTCTACGCTATGCCTGGTTTTAAAGCAGACACAGAGTAGTATATATAGAGATGGGAAGCAGCCCCAGGTACAGGCACACCTGCCCACCCCATTCACCCCACTGTGAGTTTCCTCAATGAGGGAAAGTAAGGAAAACTAAGGAAAACTTATCCACAAATGATCAGAACTGCAACAATGAGGCTGGCTCGCTGGAGATGTGTGGCTGGTGACCAGCAGCTGTGAGCAAAGAGGGGGGGAAACCAGTAGTGGAGTAAATGGGGGAACGGGAGGTACTGCTGTTGGAGACTGAGGGTTAGATGAGAAAACTATGTAAGGCTGCAAATACATGAACGAAGAAAAAGGGATAATGTGGCGGGAAAGAGCAGGAAGACCCGGCTCAAATTAGTAAGTTGGACCGGAAAAGAAACAGGTGTGAAGGAAAATGAACAAAAAAAGTTATGATCTCCCTCCTACACTGGGTTTTGGGGTGGCCTTGGTGTAACACACGCATGCCGTAACATGTGCATGCACACTTGGTGCCACACACGAGCACGTGGCATCACATGCACGACACAACACACACTCGGCGTTACACGCACGGTGTAACGCAGATGCACATGCCGTAACACACGCACACGGTGTAAAGCATAGCCGGAGTAACACGCCCGGGGTAATTAACACACGCACGGGCTAATTAACACACACACACAGCGTGGCACGCACACGGGGGAATTCGCACACAGGAATTCCCACACAGACCCCGATCCTCCGCGCATGCGCGCCC
>WEIU01009852.1:0-20735 GCA_013389925.1 Aegithalos caudatus | reverse complement strand
AGCGGGGTGGGGGCTGCCTGCCTGTGGGCGGGGTGGGGCTGCGTGTGAGGCGGTGCAATGGATGTGTGGCTGTGAGAGGTGTGGGGCGGCGGGAGGGGTGCCGGGGCCGTGGGCTGAGGCAGGGGAGCCCTGCGCTGTGCGAGGCCCGCGCTGGCTGAGCACTGGCTGAGCACTGGCTGAAGCAGTGAAGGTCTGTCAGTCCTGCTCTGCGTGTTAGGCGATGCGGTGTTGGACGATGGGGAGCCTGCGTGGCAAATGGGACACTCCGGCGACAGGGATGGAACTGTCAAAGGATTGCTGGGATGGTGGCAAAGCATCATGTGCAACAGCAGAATTGATGGGAGAAATTCCCAATGGGTGAAAAGCAGGGGTGGTGTACTGATACAGCAAAAAGCGTGTGAGTGAGAGAATATGGAAGAGAGCGGAAAATACTGTGGAAAAGAAGTCATGTACTTAGACATAGAAACCTGCATTTAAAGGTTCACCCTTAAATCAAGATAACACTCTTAAAATCACTTGACTTAACATGATGCTCGCAATATTGAAAGGTGCATAGGCATGGAGTGATACCAGTTATCTCTTTTCTAAGAGCAGCTAGTTAAGGCTGAATTTTTAAATGATTTATACATGATATTTACTTGCTTCCTTCCTTGAGGCTGCTTGACCTGATATTTGGAAAAATCAAACCCCCATGGGAATTACGCATATGTAGTATTTTCTAAGGAAACAGACCCTTCAAGCAATTTAAAATGAAGATACAAAAAGCTTATATAGGTAGTAGCTGCTCTCTGTGATTTTGGATATGTTATGAGGTTCTCCGGGGTGAATGCAATGCCTTGCTGTAAAGCTTGGCTATCCAGACCTCTTCCTGATGCCTAGTACATGCAAGGTATGGCAGTACAATCCATATTCCATGTGCTTTTGCTTTAACGAGAACTGAAATCAAAGTGGTTGCCTACCTACTCTTATTCTTTCATTTTTGATTTGCTCCTACTGTTGTCTCTTTCTACCTTCTGTCCTTTGAGACCCTCAGGAACTCACACAAAGGAATGTCTGCAGTTTGTGTGGAATTGAAGAAATTTGGTGCTGTCTGAGCTTCAGTCTTAATTTATAAGAGATCCATGCTGTAAAATGTGAATCACATCAAGCTGTACATAATTTGTCAATAGGTGACAGCTTACTGTATGAAGAAAATGCCCTCTTCAGTTTATAATTTCTTTATGGAAGGACATTTTGAATGAGTGTGTTCCGTGGTAGCAGTGTGGAGATGTAGTTAAAGGTGTGCAACTAAATGATTACGTTTTAAAGATTAAATTATTTAAAACTTTATTTTATAAACTTTAGGATGGTTTGGGTTGAAAGGAACCTTTAAGCCGATCTCATTCCAAGCCATTAGACTTGGAGAAACTATACATAAACTGTTTATAGCATCTTTGTACTCCTAAAAACAGACAGTGACAAAGATGATGTTCTAAGTTCTCTAGAAGTTCTCCCCCTTAATAACTTACAACCTTCTGTCGAAAGTTGATAATTTATTTTATCAAGAGCATTTAGAGACTGATTAATTCATGCATCCTTTTGGTTCAGACTTGAGGGTGTTGGTTTATTCTGTGGGTTGATCTACAGCAGATGGAAATGACAATATGTTTCTTGTACTGCTTGCACTCACTTTTGTAGGTCAGACTGGGATGGTGGGCAAAGTACTTTGTGCCAAAATGTTATTTATACTTGGCAGCTTACAGAGGGAAAGTTGGAAATAAAGTTGTTAGACTACATCTTAAAATATTAATTAAAAAAATTGATGGTAAATGGATAGTCCAGGATAAATTGTTTCTACTACCTTACTGTTTTCAGTATTTTTGTAATAGCTGGGTAATTGCCTTTAGTGTTTTCCCAGGTCAGTTCTAAGCAGTTCCAGTTAGACTTTTCAAGTCTGATCTTTCAGGTATTAGGAAGTCAGTGAGAGTTAACCTGTTAAGACTACCTTCTTTCATTTTGGCTACTTGGGAAGATAAAGGGATCAGAGATTAGCCTTTGGAGGAGAAACACCAGCATTAATGGGTGGTATGTTGTCTTATCATATCAAAGCAGTGTAAGTAGCCTCTGTACCTCCATAAGATTTTGTATTTTATAGTTTTATGAAGTTTAGGCAGTGATCCTCACAGTAATATAGGCTTGTTTAACTCTCTCATCTGTGATTGTGGCTCTGGATGATGGCTTGAGTTAGAGTTGAGGTCTGAGTGTTTAGAACAAAATACTTCTTAAGCAAAGAGATGCTGTTCTACTGCAGCTGGCCAGTACTGAGGTAATACATACTCTAGCAGCATCTCAGTAAAATGCCCTTTCAACTTCCATGAGATGTCAGCAGATCTCTGAAAATGCAAAGTTTGTGACTGAAGAAAGCCTTAAAAGCTAATGAGCAATGCCTATGTGATATTAAGGAACCCTTCCTGCCTGAGCATTCAGGATCCGGGCTGGGAGTCCCATTTGCATGACCCAGACTTTGCTGTGACCAAAGCCCCTCCAGGGCAGGTGGCTCCAGTGAAACAAGGAGTGCCACTTGACTCCCTGGACATGCCACACTCAGACAAGACTTGGTGGCAGAAAAGTTTCCCTTTCAGCCTTGACCCTGGGTTCTGGGTTTTCTGTAGCTGTCTCAGATGTCTGGTTCCTTTCAGCACTTTAATCATAATGTGGTAACAGCTTGAGCTGATGCCTCTGGGGATTGACACTGAACCAGGAAATCCCTGGGCTTCTATGTGGTTACAATCTATGCACCCATTCTGCAACTGCTGCCTTATGCACAGCATTATTCCAAGTACAAATATAACAAAACTAACAGGATTAGTAGAGGGTACAACATTATAGATTCCTGTGCACAAATACTTAAATTATTACCAATAAAAAATCACAATCAACTGCTTGACCATCCACTACTTGTTTGATGTGAGAATGGTGTATCCAGTTTCCTTACCTAAAACCCACAGCAAATGGTATATGGAAGTATTTGGTCCTTCCTATTTAACTTCCAGTTTAGATTTTACTGAAAATAGCTTAGTTAATCCTTTATCTCCAGTTGTATGTCATGTAGCTGTATTTTGTTTTATTTATCATTTATTATTTTGTATGATCTCCAACATTTATTTTCTAAGAGGCTGGTCCTGGATACAATTCTCTGCCAAATGCTTCCTGTTGATGACCACTCTAGAGACTGGTGAGAGTTATTTCCAATATCTTGCTATCCCATAGTATTGCTCCTAAACTCAGGGCCATTTTAAATCTACCTGACTACAAGTTTGAGCAGATTTATTGTTTCTTTGTTTCACAGGAGCCCCTTTGGTATGGGTTGGAGAGTGTACTACAGCAATTTTTCTTGTAAGCTTGGTAGCTTCCAGCAACACTTACATTTCAGTTCCATACGTTCTTTTTTGCTGACATAAAAACCTGTGGTTCTGTAGCACAGACGTATGACACTCTCCAAAAGCATATTTAGAATTTTATTGTCACTCATTAATTGCATCCCCACCAGGCTGCTCTCCCTAATGCAAGTTAACTGAGCCCCTTGGGCATTCACCAAGGGTTGTAGTGGTTCTGCTTCAAGAACCTCTAGGTTTTGCATTCCTGTATAGCCTGTGTGTCATTTTCCATTCATGTATGAAGAGCCATTGTGGAATGGGATTAAATCCAAGTTCTCTAGAGATTGATCATGTAGGTGTCTGGAGTGAAACACTACCTGAGCACATCATGATGCAGCTCACTGTTGAAGGGAACAGGAAATAAAGTTCTGGATTAAAAAAAAAAAATCTCAAAATAGTATGTGTATTTAAAGTATTCATAACTATATGCTCTTTGTGGGGGTGATGCTTGTGAAACATGTTTAAGAATCTTGTCCACTGGATGTATACATGGTTGTTGGGTGACTCAGACCTATGGCTGCTCCTTTTCATGTTGCTGCTATTGCTTGTTACATAGGAATTATTCCCTGCTGCTCCAGCACCCAGTTGAGGTGAGCAGGAAGACTCAGCAGGTTTTCCATAAGGACTTCACAAGCTCCATAAGCCAGTCTTCTCGTGCAAAAATACTTCAAAAGGCCTTGGAGTAATCTGGCAATCCCAATGCCAGAGCCAAAGCTAAAGCTCCTTTTATAGCTTGGAAAGCTTTCTCTGTTTTTGAACCCCACTGCACAGGCTCCACATCCTGTATGTCTTGGTGGTGTTAAGGAATCCATTCAGTGCTGGCAGCTCAGGGAAAACTGCAGTGCCAGCTGTAGATGGAGCTCTGGTTCCAAGAGCCAGAGGCAAGAGGCCACTGCCAACCCTTGGCACAACAAAAGGCACAGGGACCTGTGGCACAGCCAGGCACATGGACACTCCAAGACACTGCAGGAGTTGACAACACCCAACTTCCCTGCACTTAGACTGCTGAGAGGACTTAGACTTGTTTGGGTTCCCTCCTCATCTAGAGTTGTGATTTTGTTACTGCACCGTGCTTACAGCTGTTTTAAGGACTGGTGTGACTGAGACTGTGCTGTGGGAAACCCAGGATCAAGCCACTGAGCGAACCTGGTCTGTCAAAGGGTGGAGCATGGAGCTGCCAAGGGCCTCAGTGCCAGCTCAGGGTGCAAGTGTGGCTGCCAGAGTGGCTCCTGGGTGGCCCAACAGGAATTTCCTTAACAGCCCCCTCTGCAAATGATTTACTGGACTGCTTTACACCGGGTATATCCAATCTGCCATATCTTTCTGTCTCAAAGAAATCCTTGCAATAGGTTTGGCATTTTTTGTTACTGGTTGAGTAACCACAGCCTGGTTACCACAGCCTGGACCTTTTCTGGGTCTGCTAATCTTTGTCCTTTTGTTAATAAATCCTAAATATTTTACTTTCTGAAAACACAGCTGAAGCTTAAAAAGAGATGCACAGTGGTCTTTTCCTGCTAAAGCAATGCATACAAGTAATATCTTTTAATCTTCATATGCCTTGCTGACAAGTTAGAAATCATCCACATATTCTACAAATATCAATTCTCATGGTAGTTTTATACCTTATTGCATTGCAGTAGGTGTCAAAATTCTCTGCATATGGACCTAATTCTCTACCTCCTTAAGACCATAACAGAATCTTAAAGTATTTTCTTATATCTACTTAGTTTTTTTTTTTTTTTTTTTTTTTTTTTTTTTTTTTTTTTTTTTTAATTGACTGAAGTTTTTTCCATTTCTTTTTGCTGAAGAGGCAATATAAAGTCTTGGGCAACAAACCCCCAGTTTCCTGCTCAGACAGGACCCTTTTCAAATCTTTGTCCTGGATGAAAATGAAACTGTGTCCTCCAAGGTGATATAAATGATATTGTTTTGAAAATTAAAAAGATTTCCTGCTGTTGTGACTGTGTTGCTAAACTGGGTCACAGGTGATGCTTGCTATTTATGAATAACACCATATCTTCTTGAGACAAGAGCAGTTTTCTTTATTCTAGAGAAAGTAATTTACCATCCTCTTACCTATGTAAATGCATGTCTAAAATATGCATTAATAAATATGCTTAAAATCACTACACAAAATTACCACCATTATAAGCAAGTGCTAGTCCACAGAAAATATAGTATTTGTACAAAAGACAGTGTTTCACCTGATGTGCACCTGCTGGAGAATGTGATTTTGGCAGTGAACATCAAATTGACAGCCTGACAATCTGTCCAAATAGCTACAACTAAATCTGAAGTCACAAAAAAGTATAACTTTTCCGTAAGAAAAGGACACAAATAGCACACATTTTGAAGATGAGCGTTCCTCTACAAGCAGATCTCCCTGAATTCCCCCTTTTTGAAGGGAATCCATATGCACATAAATACATCAGAGTGAGCAATTACTTCAGCTGGTGTTTTCTGTGCTCTCTGTAAATGTTTTGTCTGCGAACCAATTGCCTATTTACTTGCAAAAGAAGAAAATACTTTTACAACAACAAAAAAGGGATAGTAAATGAACTCTTAGGTTAAAATATCTTGGAAGAATCACCATATGTTAAAATGCTGTGTATAATTATTTTTAATGATTTCCCACATAATCCTTAAATGTTCATGTGGTGGCATGAATCATTACTGTAAGAGTTTAGGTTGTTGCATTTTGGTTTTGGAGGATTTTTTTAATATAAACAACTTTGCTGTCAGTCATGCTCTCTGAACCAGGTTTAGCTAAGCCTTTAAATTAGAATCACAGAGTCTTTAAGGTTAGAAAAACCCTCTTAAATCATCAAGTCCTTCTCTTAAGCCAGCACCACCCTGTTCACCGCGGAACCATGTCCTCTATTGCCACATCCACATGCCTTTTGAGGACTGCCAGGTAGGGTGATTCCACCACTTTTGTGGGCAGCCTGCTCCAGCTTTCAGTGAGGAAATTTAGCCAGCCTAAAACTCTTCTGGCACAAGTTGAGGCTGTTGTTTCCTCTTGTCCTGTCCCTTGTTCTCTGGGAGCAGAGCCTGACCCCCACCTGGCTGCACCCTCCTGTCAGGGAGTTGTGGAGAGGGAAAAGGTTCCCCCCTGAGCCTCCTTTTCTCTGGGCTGAGCCCCTGCAGCTCCCTCAGTGGTATAATATATTGCATTGAGATAGCTTTTAATTTGTGCCAAATATATCGCAACTGAAGGGTTTGTGTAACAGTATATGGTATGCATTAGTTGAATACTGAAAGAATTGTTAAAAGTTAATACGTAATTTTGTTTTAAGATCTTTCTAGTTGCTGCTTGGATAATACCATGCAGAGTGAGATAGTGGGTGATCTCAGGGTTTGACTTCCTTTTTTGTTATTCCATTCCTCAGGGAGTGTTCTATTTGGAACCAAACTCACAGTGAGACTGAAGGGTTGAATTCAGACTCAGATGGAGTTTTCAGGTTTGAGTTCAGTCATAAAACCCTTTTAGTCCTGCAGCTACCTGAGAGAATGTCAACATTTCAGCCTTTGCCAGTAGAGCTTCCTAAATTTCTAGAACTCTGGTTGCTGATCTGCTGCTCCAGTGGGTTGAGAAGCTTGGTGCCCGTGTCTGATCCATGATATGAAAGAGAGGAAATTTAGATTAGGTATTGGAAAAAACTTGGCTGTGAGGGTGGTGAAACCCTTGCACAGGTTGCCCAGAGAAGCTGTGGCTGTCCCATCCCTGGAAGTGTTCCACGCCAGGCTGGATTTGGCTTAGAGCAACCAGGTCTAGTGGAAGGTGTCCCTGCCCATGGCCTGGAACAAGGTGGCCTGTATGGTGCTTTCCAACCCAAAGCTCTCTAGGATTGTGTGCTTGGGATCCTCAAACTGGGGCTCTTGACACCAAGGGCTTAATTTGGATCATGTGCTCAGGTGAGGCCTTAAATAACCTAGAAATAACACACCCTGGGATAATATTAGTATAGGAGGTAGCACAAAGGCTGGTCTTCATTGGAGACCTCCAGGGGCAGATACAGAAAAATGTCCACAAAATGCCCACATACCATGGGATGAATGCAGTTTTAAAAGTTTATCAAATTAGCATAATTGACAAAAATCACCAATTAGAGGCATAAGAGGTGATGCCATTTCCCCTGGTTTAGCCCTCTCTGAATCGTGCCCCCCTGCTCCCTCTTACCTGGGAACTAGATGTTGTTTGTGAAAACATGTCTTGAAGAGATGTTTTTTGCCCTTGGTTCCTAGACAGAGCCAAGATAGGATAGGGGGCCTTGGAATGTGTTTTGTTTTTCTGCCTAGGGAAAAAGGTAGGGTAAAGTAGTGGGAAAACTAGCCACAGATAGAACAATAGGTTACAAAGCTACAAATATATGTCTAAGGATACAGAGAACATGTAAAAAAAAAGGCAAACATCATTTGACATCACAGGCAGTGTTTACTTCAGCACCAAAGGCAGCAGCCACAGCCAGTTTTTGTGTAACTGTCACAAGAACTTGGAGGGAATGGTGCCTTGAGAGGCTACTTAGAACAGAGGCTAGGCAGTGCTAAAGGAATAAAGTAGGTATTTATTACAAAGGCCATCAAAGAATACACTTTGGGCAGTACAAGAGCCTGGCCGAGGCTACACCCAAGATGGACAAGGGGTCACATGTTTTCACACTTTTATAAGTTTTGGTCTATTTGTATAGTAAGGTTAATCATCCAATTACAGCTTCATGTAATGAAGTCCCATCCTCCCAGATTGCTCTCCTCAATTCACTGTTCTTTATACTTTTTGGTCCTGAAGCTGCAACAGTGTCCTTGGTTTCTGGGCTGGAAAAGGATTGTTTTGTCTAACTAAACTGTGAGGAGAACTTGCTAACACTTTATATGAAGTTGAGAGTTACATACATACATGCAGTACAGAATCTGGAAAATATGAAAGCTAAAACTTAAGGCATCAGGAAAGGAGTACTGGGTAGTTAATGAAATCTGTGTGAGACTCATTTTTGAGTAAGCCTCCTCTGAAGAGCTGGTGGTATCTCTTGCTCTCACTCACTGAGCTGGTCCTTGACTATTTCTAGTACCTACTTAGGTTCTCTGGTTGGCATTAACATGGGTGGGCAAGGAATTCAGGCTGATGTTTGCCTGCCCTTGACAACTGTGTGCCAGTTCTGAATGCACCATTCCTGCCACCAGTTTGTCTCCCTGTGACTGCCAGGAAGTGATTCAGAGGAGTTAACATAACGAGCTCTGGCTTTGCTCTCTGTCAGTGTTTGTCAGCTTCCCTGAATCAGTGAGAGAAGAAGATAGAGACCATGGGGTCAGGCTCTTTCTCTGGACTGAAACCTTCCCCACTAACTATAGAGGAGGCTGATCAGCCTTTGTGATCACATTTAATGAGTTGTTTAGTAGTCGACACCCTCTGAGAAAGTCTGAGCCAGAAAGCCAGAGTCAGTATAATTTACATGCTACAGGTCTCCCACTTTAAAAGAGTGTTTATATTGTTTGATTAAGTGAAGAAAGCTCCCCTGTTCTCTTTTTGGAGTGATTGCACTGCCCAGACAAGAGTGCAAGATTTGTTGTGCCAAAAACTCTGATTTTTTAAGACATTGTTTTTCTTTCCTTATTTTAAGTCACTACTAAGCATACTCTGTATGGATCTCCAAGAGCATGAAATGATTCTTGACTTACGGCATTTGCCATCACTGTTGTTTTGATATTTTGCATGAGCAAAAAATAAAGATTTGCAAATGTTTCAGCCAGCAGAGATGAGAATCAAAGATTCCCCTCTTCCATCTGTGCAATTGCCCTTTACTGAGCAGAGTAGAGGTGAATCCACTCAGACCTGTGTTTTCCTCATTTGGGCTGCCCACCAGAACATCTGACAAAACAGCCTTTGTTCCTCTATTGCTGAGTAATCACAAGTTGTTTTTCTCCCTCCTTACTGCTATAAATAATAATTTCATGTTTGCAGTCAAAAGTAATAGTTAAATTGCTTTCTCCTAACTTGTAGCAACAAAACAGGTAATGTTGTTGCTCAGAGAGTGATGGCATATACCCCATTAGGAGAAGCTGACTACTGCATTTGCATCAATTTGCAAGTGGTTTACTCACCAGAGGAAGCAGTCTCTTGTATACCTAAATAGAGTCCTACCAGTAAGGGAAGTATTTCTTTATCTTTGTGGATATCTTGGAGAGCTAATCTAAAGCAGAAGTAAATACATGTAAAAATACATGCCTAAGAAGAACTTTCTTCAGGCGTGGAAGCACTGTCTGTATGTAGAATGGTTGCTTTTCTATTGTTATTATTTCACTTTCATAAATCTACTCTAAACTCCCCAGTGACCACAATAAATAAGCAAAATACTATATTTTGAAGGGAGGTGGAGAAGACAACTGTCTTAAAAACTGCCAAGAAAATGTTATGACTTTAGACTACAAGCACATCTCTTTTTTAATTTTTCAAGAGTGAATTCTTTAGAATTAAATAGTTGTGTTTTATGAGCAACTGTGCTACAATCTGCTCTGTGTGTGTGTAACAAAGGCAAGAATATTTAAGTTAGGGGAAAAGACTCCTGAATTTGCTGGAGTGATGTGTGGTAAGCAAAAGCAGAAAAAGTAGTTTTCACAAAGATTTGATGGGATGTTCCAAAGGAAGTTGTAAAGAACTTTCCCGAGCCTTCCATCAAGGTCACCTGCGCTCTAATTTTGAGTATGGTTTGAAGTTGTAAAGGATTTTGTTTTATCCTAAGATTATCTAATTCTTCTCCTTACATGCAGATGTCAGAGATGGGTAGAGAACTGTCGAAGGGCGGATTTAGAAGATAAAACTCCCGATCAACTCAACAAGCATTACAGATTGTGTGCTAAACATTTTGAGACTTCTATGATATGCAGAAGCGTAAGTAAAAACAATTTGTTTTCTGCATCTTGCAAAATGTGACTGACATTTTTCACCAGAATGCTGCCTTTTAATCTTTCAGCTCCTGGGTAACTGGTCCCAAGGAAAATTAATTTCTTAGTCTTAATTGGGATCACTGCCATTGTCCTGGGCTCCACACAGGCTCACAGCCATTGAAAATGATAATGAAAATGAACAGTCAGAGAAGAGAGAAAAAGTGGTGCTCCTGCTGGTTTCATGTGTTTGTTGAACCCTGGCCCTCACTGCAGTGCTTTTCTCCTGCTTGTTTTGTTTCACTAGAGATTACAGTATTATGTAAGTTTATTTGGTGTAAGTTTTGCATATATCTAATTATTTAAACTTATTAATGTCCTGTTCCTGAAGTGTTTACATGGTGTGATTTGGTTAAATTACACTCTGTTGTGTCCACAAGATTTAAATACTCTGTACATCTGTCAAGCTTTTATTTCCTGTTAAATTTTTATCCAGCTAAAATCAAGGCACTGTTTTCTGTTAATGGAGTAATAGCTTTCAATTCTTTTTGTCAACAATATGATTTTACCAACTTGCATAAGAGTAGGAAACGGTGGCCTTGGGACTTCATATCAGGTTTTAATTTCAAGTGAAATTCAGGCTGAATTTCACTCTGGTACATAAGCAAAACCAATCTTTTCGTTATGAAGGATAATTAAAATACAGGTCAAACTCTGATCTCCTGATGGTATTAACAAGCGATGAGATCTTTAATTAGCCAGCATCCCAGAAACAAATGAAAATTGAAAGTAATTATGACTCTGAAATGAGACTCTATGAAACTGGGTTTGTTTGAAATTTATTTCAATCTAATGACAGATGCCATCAGTTACAATTTTGAACTTAGTGGAAATTAGCCAGTATAGGCAACACAGGTTTACAGTATATCCAAATATAAAATTTTACTTAACATTTTTTTTTTTAACTGGGAGCACTTACATGATCATCTAAAAGTCTTTTCTTCTTTTTTCCTCTCATATTTCCCTTCAAATTTTCCCTCAATATGGTCTTTCACTGTAGTGCTTGGTGGATGTCACACTTCTACAAAAAGAAGCAGTTGAACATTTTAATAATGAAGCGTTTCTAGAATTGTGAAATAAGTGATAAAACCCAAAGCACAATAGTAACAAAATGTTTCCTTTCTGATGCATGAATGTCTTTTTATCCAGAATGTTTATTCGTAAAAAAATCATAATATTGTGGTAAATTAAAATTATGGCATCCATGGTCTTTGATATGAAGATATCCAAAAAATGGGTTTGCAGTTTGGATTGGAGTTTTCTGTAATATCCGTCTTCTTATTTTCAGTGTTCTTTTGATATCCCTGAAATGTAAATTGCATAGCTTGTCTTTCTCTTTGGTAACATCAAAAAGTCAAAGAACTTTAGAATAATAACATAAACAAGAAAATCAGGAGAGAAAAAAAGGGCACAGTGTCTGAAAATTCTCCAGTTTTCCCTAGTCTACGTGTCTGTTTTCTTACAGAGCCCATACAGAACGGTTTTACGGGATAATGCTGTGCCAACTATATTTGATCTTACAAGTCACCTGAACAATCCCCACAGCAGACATAGGAAAAGGATAAAAGAGCTGGTAAGTTTTTAATGTAAAATTATTGGTTTATTATTAGAAGGAAAAAAGGCAAGTAAGTTAATGTGAAATTGTTACACAGAAATGTCAAATAAAAATATTTAGCATTTGTTTGTATTTTCTATGCTGCCTATTCCTGTATCTTTTTTGTTGATTATAGGTTAAATGCATGATAAAAATTGTATCTATTAAGGAAGTCTTTAAGAAATAATCTGGAAAATTAAATGTGTTGATCCGGAGTTGATTCTTTCATCCAAATCAAATGTAAAGCTTTCTTTCCCTTGTTACTACAGTGCCAACTGAACACAACTGAAGCATGATACCCCAGAATTCTTGCTGCATATTGATTGTGATCTTCAGTTCACCCATTTAACTTCTGAAATCTGAATCAATTCAGACATGCTTGTTTTAGCTTATTGTTCTGAAAACATGGATGAAGTCAAGATTGAGAAATGTTTTGTGGGATTGTGTCTTGTGTGTTATTTAGGGAGAAAGTATCTCTGTGGTTATAAGTATACTGACAACTAAGAGGGAGTCCACTCATAATCTCTGTTTATACTTGAAAAATTACAATTTCTAAATACTTCTTTGTGAGTTTGGTTGCATCTGTTGACTGAAAATGGAGTCCAAGATAGTTCTGTCTACTGGCAGTACATTATAAAATTGCATCAGAATCTATTTAATGGAATATATTTACTAATAAATTACACATATTGAAGAACCTCCTAATACAACTCTTCTCATGTAGTTAGTAGATACATGTCATGGCAGTAATAAACCACCTCAAGAAACCTCCTGGCCTTAGAGTTTCTAGCACTTTTTGGCAAATGTTAACTAGTCTCATCTACAATATTTGTGTCTGGTCTTGATGTGTCAATATTTTAAGATCACGTGTTAGACATTGTCATCAATATAAATTCTTTTTGTTTGGTTTTTTTTTTTTAAGAGTGAAGAGGAAATAAGAACATTGAAGCAGCAAAAGAGTAAGTGGTCAAAATAATTGAGATAATAACTTTATTAGCTAAGGCTGACAAGGTAATGCAGGACTCATAACTATTAGCAGGAGGATAATTGAGTTCCTTCTTGATTCAGCCAGCCAGCCTTAATTGTTTCCCAAATACTCATTCACTTTTGAAGAAGAATGGCAACATTCTTCTCTGGACTCTGGTAACTTAAAGGTAAGGGACAAGCAAGTGTTACTGTTTATTTTTGACACTTACAGTATTTTTCATTTTTGTAGTTGATGAAGCTTTTGAACGGAAACAGGCAATTCAAGAATCAAATGAAAACAATGAACAAAATACTGTCTCAGAGGAAGGAGGGGAGGAACAAGAGGAAAAAGCTGTCCCCTTAACACTGGAGGAAAGAGAAAACAAAGATTACCTTAAATCATTATTTGAAATTTTGATCCTAATGGGTAAACAAAACATTCCATTGGATGGCCACAATGTTGATGAACTTCCAGAAGGTATTTTTGCTTCAGATAACTTTCAGGCTCTACTGGAATATAGAATAAATGGTGGTGATGAAGTTCTGAGGAAACGATTTGAGATGACTGCAGTCAACCTCGAGTATTGTTCAAAAACTCAGCAGAAGCAAATGCTTGAGATCTGCGAAAACTGTGTTAGAGAGGAGACACTGAGGGAAGTGAGAGACTCACACTTCTTTTCTATTGTCACTGATGAAGTAGTAGACATAGCAGGAGAGGAACATTTGCCAGTGTTGGTGAGGTTCGTTGATGATTCTCACAATCTAAGAGAAGAATTCGTAGGGTTTTTACCATATGAGGCTGATCCTGAAATTTTAGCTGTTAAGTTCCACTCAACTATTACTGAAAAGTGGGGTCTAAACATGGAGTACTGCCGGGGTCAAGCCTACATCGTCTCCAGTGGATTTGCTTCTAAAATGAAAGTCGTGGCTACAAGACTGTTGGAAAAGTATCCACAAGCTGTGTATACACTGTGTTCCTCATGTGCCTTAAATGTCTGGCTGGCAAAATCTGTTCCTGTTGTTGGTGTTTCCATTGCGTTAGGAACAATTGAAGAAGTTTGCTGTCTTTTTAATCAGTCTCCACAATTACTAGTAGAACTGGACAACACAATTTCTGCTCTTTTTCAGGACAATGACGAGAAGGGCAATGAGCTGAAGAAGATCTGCCGTTCCCAGTGGACAGGCAGGCATGATACTTTTGAGGTTTTAGTGGATCTCCTGCAAGCACTGGTTCTGTGCTTGGATGCTGTGACCAGTGACTTGTCTGTCAGGTGGAGCAACTTCATTCTCGGTCGAGCATTTGTGCTTTCAAGTGCATTAACAGATTTTGATTTCATTGTCACTATTGTAATTATGAAAAATGTTCTCTCTTTTACGAGAGCATTTGGAAGAAATCTCCAGGGACAAACATCAGATGTGTTCTTCGCAGCTGGCAGCTTAACAGCAGTACTGCACTCTCTGAATGAAGTGATGGAGAATATTGAAGTTTACCATGAATTTTGGTTTGAGGAAGCCACAAATTTGGCTACAAAACTGGATGTACAAATTAAACTCCCAGGAAAATTTCGCAGGGCACAACAGGGGAACTATGACCCTGATATGACATCAGAAAATTACTACAAAGAAATCCTAAGTGTCCCAACATTAGAGCATATTATTCAGGAATTAAAAGATATTTTCTCAGAACAACATTTAAAAGCTCTTAAATGTTTATCGTTAGTGCCCTCAGTCATGGGACAGCTGAAATTCAATACATCTGAGGAGCATCATGCTGACATGTTCAAAAATGACTTGCCCAATCCAGACACGCTTTCTGCTGAGCTTCACTGTTGGAGGATCAAGTGGAAGCACAGAGGAAAAGATATTGAACTTCCAGCTACTATTTATGAAGCACTTCACTTGCCCGACATAAAGTTTTTCCCTAATGTTTATGCATTGCTTAAAGTCTTGTGCTTACTTCCAGTGATGAAGGTGGAGAATGAAAAATATGGAATAGGACGAAAGCGCTTAAAGGCATACCTGAAAAACACCTTGACAGGACAAAGGTCAAGCAACCTTGCTTTGCTGAACATAAACTTTGACATAAAACATGACTTAGATTTGATGGTGGACACTTACATTAAACTCTATCCAGATAAATTGGAATTTCAAGACTGTATTCCTTCTAACAATTCTGAAGTAACAGATGATGCCTAACTTTCAAAGTTCTAACCAATCTGTTGAAACAGCCTGTTCAATTAATTGTTTGAATTAAATTTCAAAGCTGGGGAGAAAAACCCATTAAATCTTAAAAAAATCACTGCAACTGTGTTTCCACTGTAGGCCTTGGACTGAACAAGCTGTGGTCAGTGACCTAAATTATGTGCCCTCAGTCCATACTAAATGTGTTTGGCAAACAAAATGAAGCCTGACACAAACCCATGCTCTTGACAGGGGTGTGTTCTACATCTGATTGGCTTAACTAGGTGCTCGTTTACTTTATTGCATCGTGGAAAAAGTACATTATGATTGTAGATCTGATGGGGCTGTTACATATTCACTGATTAATTAGGATAAGGAAGAAACTCAAACTATTAAAAAGAGTATAATCTATTTCAGTTTTATTACTTAGGATTTTTTTTAAAAACCCAAACTTTAAAGAAAATATTTGATGTATATTTAAGTGGCATTTTGGAGAGTGGATTCAGCTATTGCACGACCCCCGTGCTGTGGACAGGTCTCTGTGTAAAGTGAATGTCAGTGATATAGGGGTACTTTTATGGTTTTGTTGGAGGAGTCAACCTCTTTGATCTCTTGATGACTGTTTACATTCCTTTGTGTCAGACACAAAACCTTTTTCTTCAGACTCAACAGGCATGCAAGGAATATTTTGGTTTCTAAAAGACACTAAAAACTTAAAATGTATACCACAAACATTTAAATCTGTTTGCTCTGCCCAGACTCTGACGCAAACCCAAGCATCTTACAGTTTGTTTATTTGTAAACTCACTCTGGAAAGATTAAAATAAGAGTTTGTTGTTTGTCTAGAAGTAAGATTGAAAATATTGCTGTTATTTTTGGTGAGAATGAAACATTTTTGTACAGTTTATGGAAATTTAAAATAAAATGTGAATTGCTTTTTACATAGCATTGGATTTCTTAGTAAAGCCATGCCTTTGGGAATTTGTCCTGTAAAGGTGCCTTTTATTTTAGGAATTTTTTATTCATTGTTTTTGCAATTCTAGTGAGTGGCATATTCTGAAGACAGGAAACTGCACTAGTACTGCTGATCTGCATGTTCCACTAGGCTTTAAAGTATTTTGAGATATGTTTATTTACTGATGGAAGTTCTGACAATCAGGCAGAAAGAGATTAAATTTGAAATGGTTCAAAAGTAAAATTTTGTACCCTCTCCTGATGCATAACAATTTTATAACTTATTTATTGAATCAAGCATCAAAAATTGAATGGTTTGGGTTGGAAGGAACCTTAAAACTCATGCAGTTCCACTCCCTGCCATGGGCAGGGACACATTCCACTAGACCAGGTTGCTCTAAGCCTCGTCCAGCCTGGCCTTGAGCACTTCTAGGAATGGGGCAGCCAGAGCTTCTCTGGGCAACCTATGCCAGGGTCTCACCACCCTCACAGCCAAGGATTTCCTCTGCATATCTAATGTAAATTTCCCCTCTTTTAGCTATAAGCCATTCCCCCTTGTCCTGTCACTACAGTTCCTAATGCAGAGTTTCCCATCTTGTGTTCTGTGAGTTGCCCTGCTGAACACAGCAACGTGGTTGTCATGACCTGAGGTCATGAGCCCTGTGTCAGTGAAGTCAGGTTGGATGAGCCCGGACTGTCGTTACCGTATTCGGGACAGCAGTATGTCCTGGTTTTGAAAGACTGGTATCTGCCAGAAAAAAGCTGGAAGTTCCCTTTGAATAGAGAATGTAAACCCTCTCTCTCAGATTATTATAATTTTGCAATTAGGGCCTTTCAGGCAAAGCTTTGGGAATAGGAATAATGGTTCTTTACTAGGAATCTTAAAAATACAAATGTAGTAGTACAGAAAAACATGCAAATAAAACAAACAAAAACCCTAGAAAATCCTGACAGAGTCAGGGACGTGACCTGACACCCTGTTGGTCAGGATGTTAGAAGCAGTCCAGATGAATCCTCCTGGAGTAACAGATGCAGTTCTGTGTGGTAAAGATGATCCTGTAGAAAGTCCAGTGGTGGCGAGATGGGTCCAGTCTTCCACCGGGAATCCAGTGGAAAACAGGATGACCTGTTGCTCCCAGGTCTCCCTTTTATCCAGGTAGGAATGCTTGGGGTACCCCTCACTGGGTGGAGCATCTCCCAATGGGATGATGTAATGTCTCATGTCATTGTTGAGCCTTAATGGCCCATTATCAGAAAATGTCAGCCCCAAAACTTGTGTTTGGCTGCCTGTTGTTTTAGTCAAGCACCCATAGGCATCCAGCAATAAGTTCCCTAGCAACCCACCAGGAAAAAAATTCCACAAGAACAAAGGAAACAACTCCAACCCCCAACACAGTAATAACAATACAATTCCAAATCATCTTGGAGGGCTAAAGAGCAATGTTTATCGAGAGGCACCTCCTTTTATACAGTGGATTTGGTAGAATGAATATTATTGGTCTTTTAGAACAACACCCCTCGACTGTTTCTTACAAGTAAACAATAAGTTAGAAAAAACACCACCTGCAAACTGTTTTTTCACTTTCCAAGGATTGTTTTTGATTCCTCCTCACAATTTCTCAGGCCAGTGTGAGAAAATAAGCGTTCCCGCAGGCTCTACTGATGCTGCCAATGCCTAGGATTTTTCTCTTTAACCACTGTCAGTTCCCACACCTGGATTTACAGCTGCAATCAGAGAAGGCAAATTGATATCCAGTACCATAGAATTGGCCAAAAGAGCTGAAGAGTCCTTTCTGACTGTGTAAATGAGGCCTTTCTAACCAATGTACTGAGGCAAACTGAAGAAGGGAAGTGAAGTAAAACTGTGCTTAAGTTACCAAGTGTCTACTGGAGCTCAGCTGAAGACATACATTTGTGGTAAGCGTTGCTAATTAGCTGGCTCAATCCTTTGCTTTTGCACTGCCTTTCACAGAGGTATTTAGCTTGTCTGTAAGAAATTGGGAGCTTCTGATTTATTACAATTTTATTTGTCCTATTGGTGAGGAATCTCTTGATTTTTTGACACGTATAGGAGTTAGTCTGAATAGTGATGATTTGGCAGGATGCTGAAAACTACAAGAAGGGAGATTAAGATTAGATGTTGGGGGAAATTCTTGTTTGTGCAGGTGGAAAAACACTGGCACAGGTTGACCAGAGAAGCTGTGGGTGGCCCATCCCTGGAAGTGTCCAAGGCTAGGTTTGGACGTGGTTTGGTGCAGTCTAGTCTAGTGGAAGGCATCCCTGCCCATGGAAGCAAGGTGGATTGAGATGGTCTTGTAAGGTCCCTTCCTACCCAAATCATTCTGGGATTCTATGATTTGTCTATGATGTGGAGGAGCAAAGGCATAGCAGGCTGCAATGATAGATGCCTCTTCAACAAGAGAGATTTCTGTGGAGGAAAACAACTTTCTGAAACGACAGTGTTTCCCGTCTGATTTCTAGGGGGCACAGAGAGAATGCAACTGTAGTGTAATCCAGTTATGCAGTTTTGCTAGAGCAGGTCTGAGACTGATATAAATGTGTCTGAAAATGAAAACATCACTGAAGATAAACTTGGATTCTGTTTTGTTGAACAGATTCTGGAGACAGGAAATTACAGTATTTAAATAAAGTGTCAATTCAGGACAGCCTGTATTTCCAAGGTGTATGTGAGGTATTTACCTTGGTTTCACCTGGCGTTTTGGCACATTCTGTGTAATGAAGTAATTGGTCTTTTAACATTAACGTAAGTGTTGCTGCTCAAACATAATTTTTAGTGAAAGTGGATTTCTATAACTACTCAGCCTATCGTGCTCTGTGAAAGCAATGCTTGTTTTAATACACAAAATGTATTTCTTTTTCCCATGCAGAGAATTCCTGCTAGAAACCGGTATTGGTACTTGGAAAAGGGGCATTTTGTCTCCTGTAGTGTTATTTCTGTCATTGTCTTCAGAAATCCTGTATCCACTTGTTTGGGTGCCAAGGCTGTGCTGTAAAGAAGTGGAGGAGCAGAACCACTTAAGGATTCTAGGTGCGGCTATTCTGTCTTCACACTCATTTTCTGTGCAACAGTGCAAAATCTCAGAGTGGCCAGAAACATCCCAATGACTCTTAAGCAGAGGCAAATAAATCTCTTTATTGTATTTGTTTCAAGAAACAGCCACTAACCTAGAGTAACAGTAGGTGTTATCCCAAAAAAATTTAACATTCTGTCATCTCCAGACCTGTAGTGCTCCCTACTTTCCCTAAGGAAAACAGTTCCAGCAAGGAATAGGAATCTCCCCAACATTTTGCCTAAATGTAACTAGTGAGATATCAGAAAAAAAAAAAAAAGAGTTGGAAGTTTTAAACACATTTACAGCAGTTTTAAAGCTTGTGCATGTTCTTTATAAGCTTTCTCTACTTTGAAAAGTAACACTGTTAATCAAATAGAATTCAATGTGCATGTTCCATAACACAGTAATCGTTCATTTTATTATTGCCATACTGTGCAGTGTTTCTAATTACTTATTTTCCTGCTTTTTTCTTAAAACCATATCTGTGGGTCTTCTGTTCTAGCTGGCAAGAATTGTCCCTGGAAGTGTCTTTGCAGCCAATGCCAGTACTGGGGCAGTACTATGGAGATTGGGAAGTGTTGCGTTCCCCTGCTCTTTTCGGGCCCAGCTAGCAGCTGCAGGGGCTGAGGGCAACATGCCTTGGTCCAGGAAGGAAGGGGAGGTACAAGAGCCTCACTGGAGCTTTGGGGAGAAGTCTCTTGGTTGTGCAGCAGCTAAGAGCAGCATGTAGGCAGGCAAGACACGACACAGCTTCTGAGGGTGTTGATTAGATGGGTTTGTGCAGGGGTCCCACACCGGGAGGGAGCATGGCTCCCACAGGAGAGAGCAAGAGGCAGGCAGGCCAGGGAGAGAGGCCAGCGAGAGAGGGAGTGGCCAGAGAGAGCATTAATCCCTCCTGAATCCACTTAAGAGAGTTCCAGTGAGGGGGGGCAGATCCAAGGCTTGGACCAATGGGATACTGAAGGTAGGAGGGGGTTGGGTAAACCAATAAAGGCATCGAGGGTGAGGTGATGGGCAGGGGTTACAATGAATGACAACTTAGGGGAGGGTTAACTTAGTAATGAGCTATACATTTTTGAGGGTGAACAGAACAATCATTTAAGAAAAATTAATTACCACAGAGAAGCAGCAGTGACAGAACAGATGTCCCTGTAATCCCCTATTCCTCTGTTTTGTAAGTGTCCCAAAGGTAAATATATCAGAGAGTAAACTGGCAATGTGACTGCTCATGTGATCTTAAAGGATACTCCTGTGTTGCATAAGGCTCCCAATGCCCTCCCCATGCATGTTAGCTGACATAAATAGCCTAGGAATAAATTTGTTTTCTAGTTGTAGAACTTGAGGTGTAGAGTAGATGATGGCTGCTACGATCCCCCAAGGCCACCCAGACAATCCACAGACCTTCCTCAAACTTTCATGGCCACAGACTCCAAAGAGCAACACTATAATAAGTTGCTTAAAAAAAAAAAAATTATATAGGTGCATACTTGGGTGCCTTCTTGCTACAATACCATGCTCTGGAGTCCCAGCTGGAGCCCAGGCTTCCCTTAGCACCCAAGAGAGAGGCCTGTGGTAGGTCCACCTTTGTTACGATCCTCCCCCCTGCTCTTCTCT
>WEIU01009850.1:140608-185074 GCA_013389925.1 Aegithalos caudatus | reverse complement strand
GGGGCCGCAGCGCTTCGCTCCCCGGCACCGGGGACTGCACCGCCCGGGTCAGGTGGAACGTGGAAACTAAGAAAATCTGACACCACCATTGATTCCCTCTCTTTGTTCTCCTCTGTACACAATGGAGAGAAAGGAATGTGACTTTAAAATTGCAATTAACCAGCTTTCTGTCACTGGGTATTTGTTCCTATCAAATCTTTCTTCTTCGAAAACGCACTTCTAATTGTAAAGGAAAACAGGCGATTTAAAATACCTTATATCCTTCTGTAAATTATGACGGGATGTGCCTAAACAGTCATCTCAGTTTCCAACTGATTTTGGTCAGGTCCAGAAAGAATGGCATTTTTTCTAATGTTTTAAAAGTATTAACTTCCTTTCAAACACTCTTTAACCTTTAATGTTTTGTAACTTGATGAAAAGGTCACTTTGTTCAGAGTGGATGCATCTGCTCCATAATTGTTCTAATATCAGGCAGAGTTCCATCCTAACACTACATTCTTTTATGAGGTTTTCTTTTTCCTTAATATACTATTGTTAAGGTTACCATGAATAATTGTTCTAAAGGCAAAGAGCTCCAGACCAAAGGATGCTCACACTTTATTTAATTTCACCAGCTTCAGATGTTTAGAGCCGTATTCAGCAGATGACATTAGCTGAGCTCTGAGAAGAATAACCTGAACCATTTCACCTCTTCCCACTTGTAGGAGCCTGAGGTAGAACAGGGACAGAATAAATATCTGGATTTATAGACTGAGCTGCATGACAAAATAGCACAAAATACTGAATAATACTTCTTTTGACCAGAAGCAAGTTTGTTCCAAGCATGTCAAAGTATTTTACAAAGGTCTGTGACAGAAAGCTGAGACACAGATGGGGTAAGCCCTAGGAGCAGAGTGGAGATCCAGAAACCCCTGGACATCAGAGCCTCAAGACTCAGCCTCAAAAAGTGATAGGGTGGTAGAAACATTGCTCATCTAATTACATTTTAGACTCCTTGCTGGGAAGGAAACAGAAGCTTTTCAGCATGTGTAAATCAATATTTATCATTAGGAGCAATCATATTTTGTATGTGTAGATTTAGCCAGTTTTGGTATAGAGGACCTCTGCTTATTCCTGTATAAAAGATTAGAAGATGAATGTGTTCATTGCCCCCATGTGCTGAGAATGCCCATCTGAGGGGCAGCTTGTGGCCCCAGCTCTGTGGCCAAACCTCACCCACTCCCAGCACTGTACCTGCTTTGCAAGAGGTGATACCTGGCTGCATAGCAGAGATTGGAGCTAGAACCTTAAATTGATGCAATTAATCCCTCTAAAATCCAACAGGATTTTTTAATTCTTAAACAATTAAAACATCCAGAGAAGATGTTTAATTAAAACTTGGCTATACTTTTTTTTTTTTCTTTTAATTTTCTAAAATAACCCCAAAGAAACTGGCTAATTATATTGCTTAGTATTCTAATATGCACTTTTTTTTAACAACACACTTTTCTAGCCAGGCCAGTCCCTTGAGGACCAGTTCCTCATTTATAAGGAGGTCCCCAATGGGAGTTAAAAAGAGGCTGTTTTATAAGAAGAAAATATATTCTGAAAGAGGAGCCATACAAAGATAACCCCACATCACATATATCAGTATGGAGACTGGAATATATATTCCAATGATGCAAATCTTCCCTTACAATAATTTGCTCGTTAGTGTTAACGAAAGCCCAGATACTGATGTCTCTGTATTTGTTCTTCTATTTTTCATCACACTAATGCTTTTAACTAAAATTATTTTTTAAATTTTGCTTTATTTAATGAATTTAAAGGTCAATCCTCTTCCTTTCCATATGCAAATCCTATTAATAGTAAAGGTTTGATATTAATGGGAGTTAATAGAGTAGATACCCCCTTCACACGAGAAACCCCATGAGAGAACAAAATAACATCAAGATAATTTCAGTAAATTTGTTGCTTCTCTCTCCCCTTTGAGTAACCAAATATCAGGGCAACAGTACCTTGGAAACAGGAGTGACATCCAGAGAAGGGATGAGATTGAAAGGGCACACAGAGCCTCCCCAGCTTCCAAAGGCAGGGCTGCAGGGAAGGACACAGCCCCCAGCAGCTGCAGCCCATTGCCACCTCCTTCTCCTTCTCCTCCTCAGCAGCCTCTCACACCCGCAGGAGCCAGGCAGGACAAAAGCTACCAACACCAAGAAACCCTTCCTCATCCTCCCAGAGAGGAAACAGGCAACTTCTGCTCCCTTCAGAGGCCAACAGCCTCCACCTGTGAGACCACAGAGGCTACTCAGGGAAAAACAGGAGCTGCTGGAGTTGATGAGGGAGTAAGTGAAGTTACTGCCTCTGCCACCCTGTTTAACCAGGTTTGGAGTTTAACTGTCTGGTCACTGTTTTTCTATCTATAATTACTGTTTCAGGTTTAATAGTATCTCCTTTTTAAACTACAGCTGTTGGTGTTAAAATATCAGCACTGATGTGCCTAAGGAGGTGGAGCTGGGGAAAGAGGAATAAACTCATTGCTTTCATCTGCAGTCCCTGTAGGAAAATGCTCTCAGTGCTAATGAGTGAGGAACAACCCCGTCTAACCTAACTTTTGCAATAAAACTATCTGCACTGTTTTCCAAGCAGATCAATCCAGATACCAAACAGCAAAGCATCATTAGTCCAGAGCAGGTTCTTCCTTGTTAAGAAATAAAGAATACCTGGTACAGCCCCTGGCCTGGCCAGCCCAAGCGTGGCTCCTGCAGATCAGCCTCTGTCTAATTAGGGCAGGCTGAAGTAACAAGATTGAAAGATGTGGAGAAGGGGATGAGTCATGAACCACAGAGTGGTGTTAATTTACCTCTTCTCAAAGGGCATTAACCACTCCCTCTGAACACCAGGGAACCTTGCAAGGAAGCTCATCCTTACTGCAGCCTCCTTCCTAGTTGTCACTCCGAGCTGGAAAAGTTTTCCCATTACTTTTTCTCAGTCTGCATCTAGTGACACTTGTGTACTACAGTCCTCAACAATATTGCCCCCCAAAAAACTCCTAAGACCTCAGTTGTTTTAGGGAAAACAATTTTTGTTTCCTTAAATTGAATTTATTTTTCCGACTGCTCATACCGAAGGGATTATTGTTTTTCTTAATCCCTGGACCTGGAAGCTGGTCTTATCCTTTGAAAAAGGTTGTGTGTAAGAGCTATAAACAGTCCCTGGGGGCTGTGGACACAGCCCTGCAATGCTCTTGGTCCATCTACCCTCTGATGGGGTCAGCAAGAACCACAGTCCTGTGGCCCTAAACCACACAGAGCTGCTGCTTCCATGACAAATAATTTTTGCTCTTCCTGGCTNCCACACAGAGCTGCTGCTTCCATGGCTGGATAGGGTGGATAGGGTGAATAAATATTTTTTGCTCTTCCTGGCCCTTGGGATGTGGGACAGTCCCTGTGAAAAAGGGACTGTGGGCAGGGACAGCCTTTGTGACACAGACACAGCCTCCATCTCTCAGAGATGGTGTTTCTGGCTCTCTGCAGACCAAAGCAGAGGTGTCAAACCAGGGCTTACACCAAGGTCACCTTTGCTTTCAGGGCCTTGGTGTGGCCATAGATCCACCAAGGGAAGGGCTGGAGGGTAGGAAGCACACTGAGATAAAAGGCTTCACATTTCTGAGGAAGCCAGGGCCCTGTTCACAGTTTGGATTTTAGCTGAGAGAGACCCACAGCTCCCCTTGGCTCCTTGGCAAATAGGAGAGCACAGAATTGGGTCTCGTGTTTGAAGTGTGTGACAAAATAAGACTCTCACTGCTTATGTTTTGGGGAGGTGAGTACTGATTGTTACAAACATTCTGTTCCCAGTCAAACAGCAAAATTCTGTAATTGTCCAGGTAAGTCACAGGCTGGAAGAGTTTGCATTTTTACAAGACATTAGGTATAAATTACTTCCACAAACGAGAGCCTGGACTCAACAGAGCAACACAGTTGTCTGTTATAGCAAATCTGGCGTTCCCAGATTCAAATCTGCTACAGGCATTCTGGATTTTAATTAATATATTGTTTCATATGTATGAGTATTTCATGCTTTTTTTTGTTGTTGTTGTTTGTTTTCACACACTGCATTTTTAGCTTAAACAAAGTGTGTTCTCTGCATTGTTCTCAAAGCAATTGAATAAATATCACCGAGTCTATAGATCTGGCCTCCTTTCCAGTGAGCAGCACAGCAGTCATGCTTCACAGGAAAGGGATAACATCCTCCAGTGCAGCTGATAAGAGCAACAATTTACAAAGCAAGAGATCCGTTATGCAGTGAAAGCTTTATTACCATGACTTGATGTTACATCTACAACACATAAGGGTTAATCATTGCAGCAGTTTGCAGCTGGTTTGTGCTCCCAGGGGAGCCATAGCAATAGACTCCAGCGTGTAAGACAAGGTCAGCCTCCTCTCCTGGGGTCAGCAGGCCACGTGAGAACACAACTCCCAAACTTCTGCTCCGGGCAGACACAGGTGCCAAACCCATTTTGTGGTCTGTTGTAGAGAGCTTCTTGTGGTTTTTGTTCTCCTCAGTACAAACACACGCCCAGCTCCGTGGTACATAATTGGAGGGCGAGTTCTCGGAGCCAGCCATCAGCGAGAGTTCTCTGTGGCAGCCCTGGGTTCAGGAGTTTGCAGGGTACATGTAACATTTCACGGGAGACTTACTCTTAGTGGGCTGGGAAAGCAGAGCAGTCAGTGCTGAGTTTAAGGGCCAAATCCTGCATAATTGGTTCAGTCCCATCGCGTGAAACGCTCGCACGAGCAAAGCGCGCAGAACTGAGCTGGAACGTTCCATTAATATTTATCTTCTACTGCTACAAGGCACAACAATAATCAAATAAGAAAAAGTTTAATCCTCAAATGCAGCTTTAATCTTCAAATTGGTTAGCTTATCAGAGGGGTAATATTTATTTTCAAAGACAGGCTGCTCAGAATGATCAGCTGAAATAGAAACCTATAAGTGAAAGGATGTAAGTTTATTGGGCAGTGTTGTCTATATTTATAGTTTCTGCTCAACCCGTATTTCTGTTTTTATATGCATGTGTCAAAAATTAATATATGGCAAACTTCACCAACAGTTTTAAGAGATCCTAAAATATAATAAAATCAATAAATGATGTTCTGGCATAAATGTTTCTGTAGCTGAGGGTGGTCAGGTTCAAAGGGCAGCATCTGACCATTTCTCTTTCCCACCCTGCTGCGGAGTAAGACCCTCCCCTCAACTTCAAATCACTGGGGAGAGGGTAATTTAAGCTATACTTGATGTACCCTATACATCACTGTCTTCAGGACCAGGTTTAAAATTAAACTCTGATGTACAAAGTTAAACAAAAATGAGATAAAAATTGGCAGGGGTTGAAGAGGGTCAAAGTAGTCAAAACACAAGGTAGACTATTGCTTCTTTTGATTTATGTTATTCTGTGAACTAAAAAAATAAAATTATAGTTCTTGTGGAGACTTTTTTCATACAGAATAACACATTTCTAATTTGTTTTCTATAGACTTACAGGAATTTGCTCTGGGAGTTGGAAGCATTTATTTATTTATTTATTTTGGCAGGGGCAGAGTATTCCCAACTGTTGGCAGAATATTCAAATTATTCAAGTTAGATGGAACCTTTGTCAATCAACAGCAAGTGAAGGAGAAGAGTTTTTGCCTTCCATTAGTGGTTATCTTACAATGCACACATCTTGTATTTATCTAGACTTTTGATTTCAGGCACCTTTTCTAAGCTACAGTTATGTTTGGTAGCAGAAAGAGAGAGCTCAGTGAATGTTTCCTTTTGCATGTTTTACATGCATATAATGCAGTTACCTTCTAGAATTTCAGTACAGTAAAGCTGCCAAACAGCAGATTCTTTTGAAACCAATTCAAGAAAATCCTTGCAGGAAGTAAATTTTTTATGATGTAGTCAACTTTTCCACATATTGCCATTTACATGGTTAGTGTGTGGACTGTGGGCAAAATAATTTGGAATTGTAATCTTTATTTTCTATAATATGATAATGAAATCAACCACTATCCACTAGAATCAAATGAATTTTTCTCTGTTTCTCCAGTGGGAGGAATAAAAGGGTTCTTCTGGCTAAACTGCCAGGCTAATGGGAAAATCCAAATATAATCAACAATTTGGATTCCTGGCAAACAAAAATGCTTATTTCAAACATAATGGTGGACATATACAGATCTTGAAATCTTTTAAAATCTGATCAAGCAAGCTTTTTCCAAAGGCTTTTAAATTTCACCCATGAAAGTCCTATTGACTTCATATGGTTACAGCTGGATATAGTGTGGGCATGTTCTTAGGCTGTAAAAGGGCCAGAGACAGAAAAAGCCTCAAAACTGAAACTTGATTACAAATCTAACAGGAGAAAACCTTATGCTGTTCAGACAACTAAATTTTTTTCTAACGCTGTTTCACTGAATGATGATTCCTTTTTGTTAATCTAGTGAGTATCTGATTTAATACTCAAAAAAGATTTTAGTCTTTCCCTCCAAATTCTAAGTGATACATTGTGTAAAATACACTTTGTATATGTGATGGTACAGGATTGGCCTGCATATATGCCATTAGTATACATAATTTGGCAAGTATTTATGTACTAATTGAATAAATGCAATCCTTCACAAACACCTGGCTGGAAAGCTGAAGTGCAGCAGGATACAAACAGAAGGTTATTTTAACAGATACAACCAGCAAATAAAGATAAAATGTCAGAATGAGTCTACTCTTTGTGATCTATTGTGCCAAGCCCTCTGGATCTAACAGCTGGGCAATATTTTTTTGTTCCACTGATTAAGACTTTTTCAAAGATCTGGGTTTTAAAAAAAAACCACCAAAACAAACAAACAAACAAAAAACCCCACAAAAAACAGCAAACCTTTTGGAATCACATAGAAGACTACTCATGTATTCTATAACTATAGCAGATCACATGTAGCAAAGAGCAGAACACAGAGCTTGTTGGTTAGAAAATTATAATCCAAAATTTTCCTACATCCATTACCTTTTGGGGATCAGGAGAACTATGAATAAAGGAGATGATCACAAAGGTCACAAGGAATTTCTGCAGTATTCACAAATATGTAAATGCTGTGAAAGATGTAGGATCTTACAACCAAGGCTCAGAATGAACACAGGAGCCACTCTGAGGCTGAGAGCTGCTCAGAAATTAGGTAAAGAACAAAAAAGATATGAGAAATCCAAAAAGCAAGAGACTGTTAGAAATGCCTGTAACCCATTAAAATCACGTGCTTAGCATGAGTGATATGTCTTCCTGATGTATCCATGCAGCAATCAGGCTCCTGTTCCCTAGGAGAGGGACATGGCATGGAAAATGACCTGCTGGATTCCTTCTTACACTGAGCATTTGACTGGGGACAGCTGATCAGTTCATGGATGTGACACTGAGTATGTCACTGTACACAGTCCTCCAGGTCAGCCCTGTCAAGGGTGTCTGAGGGTGCCTACTCAGGAAGGGCCTGATTCAGGGCTCACCAAGCTCAGATTTCCACTGGCTGGGCTCTGGATCAGGACTTTTCCATCCCAGTGCAGCTGTGACATGCTGCTTCCCACAGTGTCTTGTTCTGCCCATTTTTAGTGCATTGCATTCTCCTAGAGCAAAATCTGCCCACTGACATGTACAGATTCTCTGTCCTGCTTATTCATGATATTTCTGCACTTCCTGTGTTTACCAAGGAAAGCAATCATGCCTTAACTTCCCTCTGTGTGTGCTCAGATTTGCATTATTTTACTCAGGCACTTGCAAAAGTACTGTGCTCCAAGCAATGATAAAGAACCGAGTCTATAATTTAATAACCCTCCTCTGACTAATTAGTATTCACTGAATGAATGAAGGGTTTTCAGAGGTCCAGTCAAAGGCCTAAGCACCATTTAAGTCCAGCTTATTCCTCAAGGCACCTCTGAACTGAATTGGGCCCCATTTTATTAAATTACAATAGAAAGGCTGCCACGTCAAGTGTTCTGATGCTGGGAGCCCCAACCTCTCAGGACCTCACAGGGATAAGTAATCATCACTTATGCTAATAGCACATTTGACTTCGTGGGATGACACATGAGGATGGACTACTTACTTGACTAAGATTAGTAAGAACAGGCATGTTACACAGAACAAATGACTTCTAAATATCCAGCTGCAGCAAAGTGCTGACTCCCATCAGTGAGTGTTGTGAGGGTGAGTGAAGGGCAGGATATGATCTCTAGAAACCTCCTTGAATGTTATTATTGAATTGGTGACAGTTTTGCAGATTTCTAACCCATAATAAACCTCAGCTTTGCCTGCTCTGTGGCACGCTTCTCTCCACTGCTTTCCTGCTCTGCCTTCCTTTTCTTTTGCTGTATTGAACAATCCTTTAAAACATCTTTTTTTTTTTAAAAAAAATCTTTCTTCTTTAATGTTGGAAAATTAATTTTGCAGGTTTGAAAGGTATCTAAGTAACAGCCACAAACCACAAGCTCTGCTATTTACCTGAGCAGATTACTTGGTAGCATCTCTCCACTGCCCTGCCAAGGTTCCTCCCCTCTGCTCTGCTGGGATCAGTGCAGTCTCTATGCTCATTTAGTCTTTGGCTTCTCCCTTCAAAGCTGACAATAGGGGCATCATACAGGGTATACTGTTCCAGTGATTTTGTCTGATAAAATGCCCAGCTCTTAGGCCTCTGTTTAACACAATTTTGTTCCATACAGGTCACAGAAACAATCAGATTTTGGCCTGTATGATCTATAATGCCTTTGAGCCAGCACTCCAGGAAGGGAAAAATCCTCATGTCTAACCTGACTTGGTTTCACTTAATTGGTTTTGATTTCATCATGGTCCAGGTTCTTTTTTCCCTATTTTGTTTCCACTCATTTAAAAAGTATTTTGTTGCTCTCCCTGCTTTTTCTATCCTGGCCAGAATTTTTAAAATTCTTCTTTCTTTAAATCACTGACTCAAGAAGCTTATTCTGAGAGTAATGTAGTAGTGACCACTGATGACTGGCTTCTAGGGATTTTATGAAGCCAAGGTTAATTTGTTCCTGAGAGCTGGAAAAACCATGAATGGCAAAACATATTTCTGGTACATGCATAATAACTGGTATAAATATTATATCCAACACCAAAATCCCAAACATACAACCTGCTTACCAAGGGAGCCTTAAATCTAGTTTTGTTTCACTCTACTGTAGAGTTCTGTATAAAAGCCACAAAGACCATAAGTATTATATCATTAGTAGTATTCTTAAGTGGGTATTTTCCTGTTTCTTGGGGGCTTGCAGCTCAGCTGTAATGATTGTTCCATGTGTGTGTATGTGCCTGGGTGTTTTGCCAATCACATCAGTGAAACAAAAATGCCCTAATTTCTACAACTCTGCTTTCATTGCACTGTAAAGCACTAAAAGCAGAAAGAGTTTCCTGAAGAACTCCTCCATAGCAGGCCCTTGAACAAGATGACTGTTTCTAATAAGCAACAGCTGTCGTTGTGGTTTTACTAGTCAAATGATTCATGTCTTTTGCTCAGAAATGATAAGTGGAACAAATGTTTACTTAGATATGTAACAGAGGAACAATTGAAAAATAGTAGACTGTCAAATAGAAATATTTTCCTGTTATCTGATCCTTGACAATTAGTCTGAACTGGTATTTAGTCAGAGGCAGTGCTGCAGTGGTACAGTTGGAATGAGGAGCTCAGCTCGCACACCGAGCTCAGCAGGGTGGTGCCAAGCAGCAGCTCAGCAGATTGAGGGGGGCACCAGCACCCCTGTGCACACTGCTACACCCCCAGCCCCCTCTCCTGGCAGCCTCCCCTCCTATATTTAGTCATCCGTGAAAGGGAGATGCTGAATTTACCATTTCCTCGCCTTTCTGCTGCCTTCAGGGAACACCAAAGTGCTGCTCTGCTGCTTTGGTCATGAGTGAATATCCTGGGCTGGCTACAGCTTTCCTGGGATCTTGGGAAGGTCTTCTGGGAGCAGCAGAGTATTCTAATGCAGGAGATTCCAGGCTCAGTTCAAGGACAAAAAGATTGCATTGCCCTTCAGATGTTGGGAAGCAGAGTCTAACAGAGCCTTGATGTATCTCTGCTGAGCCTGAAAGCTGCTGCAGTCAGAGAGATTTGACACCCCTGTGGCACTGCAGGGCTCAAGGTAAATTTTTTTTTAAATGCTAGAGGAAGCAGTGGCAAACTAACTCTTATGAGCCTAAGAAGGCAGCATCAAAAAATGGTGTCAGCTGCCTTTGAAGGGAGGTCTGGGAGACAAAGAAGGATGGAGAAGGCCAAGGGAGCTTTGGGATGCTGAGTGTGCAAATGAAACCACTGTACATCTATAACTTACTTGAACTTGTATGGATGCTTGCCTGTATATTAGGGTTTAAATCCACATCTATTTGCATAGTTTCTGGACTTAGTTGCTTTTTCAGAACTCTCTCTTCATTACCACTGTATGACACTGCTCTGCATTGTACAGAAAGGCTGTCAGAGCTCCATTTCCCATCTGTAAAATGGGGGCAATATTTCCTTTCTCCCAGCCTTTATTCAGCCTGCAAGGCTCCTGGGATCAGAATTCTTTTATTGCATGTTTCTGTATTGTCTCGTACAACAAGACCCTGATCTCAGTTGAAGTCTGTAAGTATCACAGAAATATAAATAGATAATAATAAAGAGATGATTTTGACACAAGAATGGAATCTTATATTCTGGGGAGTGAAATAAAATATGTACTAAAGTCTACTAAAGTGTAACCATGAGATCAAATGATAAAATCCTTCTGGCAACAAAGAGTTGACACAAATTTGTGAGATTAAACTGAACCAACTCAACGGAGGCTTGTTCTGGTGGCTTATTCATATAAAGTATATGAAAAAAGTAAGTGAGATGATCAAATTACCCTCACAGCATGGATTTTGACATGGATGTAGACTAACTGAGTCACCGGAGGACTGAGCAGGTGCGTGGTTCTAATTATACCCTCAGTCTTGTGAGGAAGGAGCAAACTTCCCGGTTGCTTCCCTGGTGGAGATAAGGTGTTATCAGCCATCAGCAAATGAGAGGGGAGAACAAGGACAAGGCACCTGATGGGAGAAAGAGGAGGAAAGGAGGAGGCAAAGAGAGCAGATTCATAATGCTACTCATCTTTGAAAAATGTACACACCGCCAACTCTGAGCCGCTCGGATGCCGCTTCCCGCCCTCATTCCTGGTGTCTCTGAGTGACCCTTCCTTATGGCCAGGCACACAAAATTCCTTCCTCACATTTTCTCCTTTATGGGCTCGGAGTGAGAGATCTGGCTAAATATAATTATTTATTTGTTTATTAATTAATCAACAGGCACGCTAGGAGTTACAATCCGAACTGTCCCCACGCACGGGTTTTTATCACCGTGTGCTGTACCCCTAGGGAAATACACATCTTTTTTCCAGGAGTATAAATGGACATTTCTATAAATTGCAACTACTTGGGTGCATGTAATATGCAATATTATTCATCTTTGTATTCCAGGTGAATCCAGACTAGACTACCAGCCTCTAGGGGAGTCTGCTTCATATAATTATCAGTATTCAAAGAATGATTGTAGATGTTGTAGCTTAACAGCAGGTGAATGGTCCTTATCTGAATATTAAATAAAGTGCAACTGGATTTCTGGGTTATCTCTGGCTAAATGTTTGCAAAGTCATTAGTGAAAGCATGCAGCTATAATCCCCACCACTCTTCTTACAAAGGATTTCCACTTTTGTTTTTAATTCCTTTACAGGGTGAATTGTTCATCTCCCCTTCCTATACACACAATCTTGTCCCTTGGCTGGACTAGCAGAAACATCAAGGAAGCTGCCTTGTAAATAGTACCCACACTTTTAATTTTTTTTTTTTTTTTATTCCTAAACAACAAAAGAAACCAAGAGAAGAGTGACAGAGAGAAAGATTTATTATTTCCTCTAAGGACTATCAGAGCTCTGAGTGTTGGGAAAATGCTCTGTAGTTAACTGCTCCTTTGTACTCACAAGTTCTGGGAACTTTAGCTCTATATTCAGTTTCCTTATTGCATGATCTAAGAGAAGCTTTATGTATTTATTTAGTAAAACCCTTTCCTTATTGTTCTAAAATGGGGGATTTAATATACTTGAAAACTGTTTTAGTAGCTTGATAGTGGTTGTTATGTGAATATAGTAGGTAGTAGTTATGAGAAAATTAATAGAACAAAGAAAAAGAACAAGCCCAACCCCTGCTGAGCAGAAGGGAGAGACCAGACTCAGCACAGGAAAATTACTGGAGATAAAGGAAGTAGAATTACCATGGGACCATACAACACAAGGGTTTTGAGGCACAACTCCTGTTTCAGTCCCTAGATGTGATGAGCACACTGCTGCTGCATTCTGAAGAGGAATTTTCAAGACAGAAATATTCTACATCAATTAGCTGGGCCAGGACATCACCCACGTCCTTTGCCAGGCACCACTAAAGCTTTGCACCCACCTCAGCCTGGGCCATCAGTGGAAAAAGCATCTTCTCACAATAACTGCAAGTATTTTGTTTTCATTGAATATAAAAATAATAGAACAATAAATATTACTTATGTGAATATTAAAAACCAAACACAACCCCTCCAAAATGGAAGCATCACTAGAGTAAGCTATATAGTATTTATTCCAAGCATTATACCTCTCACTGCTGATGTTTCAAGCTTCTGCAGGCTCAGGCAAGATGTTTCTACACCCATCTGCAAGGCTTTCTGTTGATCTTTGCAGAAATGAAGGGTAGAAACATTTTTTTGAAGAAAGGAGGAAGGAAGATCACTGAGCACGATTTTGTGCTTAGCTCTGAATTGTCCAAGCAGCCCCACAGCCTCAGGGAGGATGGAATACAAGGGACTCTGATTCTCCATGCCAAAGTCCTGTTTCTTTCCACAGCAAGAAATGGCAAGAGCTTTTTCTAGCACTCAGCACTTCTGTGTATTTTTAACTTAAAATTAAATAAGGATGTAAAGCTAATGAACATTGGAAGTGAGCTGTTTCACACTCCTCCATCAAGAGATGTGTATCCTGAAGCTCTCTGGCTTTTCTAGCTTTGTTCCTTGGGACATCTTCAGTGGATGTGTGGACTCATTCTGGGCTTTGTACCTACGCTGCCTCTGCCAGCAAGTGAGGAAACAGAGCCTGGATGTGTGAAGTATTTTAGTCCCACATTCCTAACTATTTTCATATGGAGTGAACTGCACAGTAACTAAAGTATCAGCTCTGATACTCCTGTTTTCATAGTGTTAGAAAGAAAAAAGAAAAAAGGAAACTAAGTAAGCAGTGTTTTTCAGTTGTGCTTTTAGTGGAGATGATCTTTTAAAGGGAAGGGTTCTGCACCTTCAGGCAGGGCCTTTAGGTGGGTACTACTTCAGATCTCCCTCCTCTAGGACCAGAAGTACTTTATTTTGACAGGAACAAGCTACAGAAGTTAACAACTATTTTCTATTTAGCATTTCTATAAGTATTAAAAAACCCCAAAAACTCCTGACTTGCATGCCCACCTCACCTCCCCCTCTTTCCAAAGAAGTTTGAAAGGTTCAGCCAAAGCTCTTCTACATAGTTCAAAACTCAAAATTTCATTCTTGCTCAAATGTGAGTCACCTGCAGTCTCTGGAATTAGTTCTGATTTAACCTTAAAACCACCCATTTTCTAAAGACACTTTTTAACAATACCAGAAGTCAAGTTATTTGCATTTCCTATTATTTTTATAATCTCTTGAAGCACTTAAACACCTACTTATTTAAAAGTAACCCTTTAGGAAGCCATTTGCACCTTGAAGTCAATGGCCAGATCTATGTGAACCTGGTTGAAATTCTGACACTTATTTCAATGGCGAAATCATAATTTGGTTGGATTTACAGTAAAGAGGAAGATGATTTGCTTAGGGAGTGATGAGGGTTGGCTTTGTCCCTGTCATCAACCACATGCTGGCTGATTTAAGAGTCAAACTTGGATCTACTCACAGAGGCAATCAATCATTGGGCTGGATGCCCTCGTTCAGCCAGGCTAAGCAGTGGGACAAACACAGAGAGAGCAAAAAAAGGGCCAGTTTTAGAGAACCTGAGAATGTCTCATGTTTCTGTATCATATCCTGAAAAACCTAAAGCAGTCAGTTTATCCAGCATATGGCTCCTCTGTAGCTGACTGGCTGAGGTTAGCCCTTGTGGTCTTTATTCATAACTTCCACCACTTTCAGGGCCAATATTTGCATGCAGGAAGGCTGCCCAGGACAGCCAGAATGCATGCTGCCTGTAATGTGAGGGTGACAGAGATGCTTCCCATCACAGATAGAGACTCTTCTCCATTGCCTCAGCAGGTGCTGCCAGGTCTCCTGAGCAGATCTGTCATTTGGCAGAGTTGTTAAATTTGTACAGACTGAAACACCCCCAGCAACGGCAGGCCTGGTTTCAAGCACTGTGGTAAACACCATAGTACAGATTTTGCAATTGCACAATATTTACATTGGGAATGTGGTTGTTTCCAAGCCTACAGCACACAATCATCTGTCAGAGTCTGATGGGAGCAGCTGGTGGAGGTAGAACCTGTGCCCTGGACTCCCCTTGGAGCCTCCTCCCTGGTGCTCTGCCGTCCTGCCCCGCTGGCTGTGGTGGAGGCTGGCACAGGGAGGGTGCAGTGGCACATTCTGGGCTGACACCCACAAGCCAGCCCCACAGAGCCACAGTCAGACCCCACAAACTGCAGCACCTCCAGAAGACAAGTGGGGAGCCCTGCCCCAAAGACCCCTGCCCAGGTGCTCAGAGCCCTCCAGAGAGGGGCACCCAGAGCAGGGCAATCACTGCCAGCCACAGAAAAACTTCCCTGCAGGAGAGGGTGTGAGCTATGCAAATATCTGCTCTATAAATCTCCTATGTGGCTTTGAAGAAAAGAAAAAAAAAAAAGCCACTTAAAATTTTGTTCCAAATTTGGCCAGAGTGTAGTTTTGTTAGTTCAAAGAAATGAAGCTAACTTTATTGTTATTTGTGTTTGGATCAAAGAAAACCATGAAAATAAACATTAGACAGAATGATAATCAACACTGGAAAAGAAATGTTTACTAAAGATTTTCTTCTGTGTTCTCTTACCAGCATTAATAATATTTTCTTTTTCTAAAGTTTTCTTGCTTCCTTCAAAGAGATTGATTTCAGCAGAAAGAACAAACATATGCAAATAAACTGAATGATGTTATACCCCCTGCCCCTATCCCCCCAAACTGCATCAGATAATTCCATATTGTTAGTCTGCATTACATTTTTATCAGGTTTTTGTCTTAATCAGATATGAAGCTCTTGCAGTACATCTCTAGAACTGGGCTGTGACCCTGATGTGACTCTACAGCACAGAAGCAGCCCTAACCCTGCTGTAATCTAATAGTTCAAATTTAACGGATTTGTTTTTTCAGTGGAAATAATGGCTTCCTGTCACAAAACAGAGACACAGATTACATATCTGATAAATGGCCTTGGCATGATTTTTTCATGTAACACACAATTAACAGTGCCTTTCATAAGATTCATGGTCTAAGGATTTGGTGAAAACACGAATAAGTTCATTACTATGCCTTTTCTTACAAAAGCCCATCCTACATTTCTGCTGGTGCTTTAAAAACAATCATTACTTTGCCTAGAAAGAGATCACCTATACTTTCCAGTGTTAATTTAGCCTCAAAACATTATCCTGAAATTATTGCCACTGACTCCCAATGTACTTTTTTTCATGAGTCTTATAATTATAATTGATAGCCCAAAATGGAAATGGGATAATTTTGATTTTATAAGCTACCACCCATACGGATACTGAAAATTTCCACATTATAGCTATAATTGTTTTTTGTCATGCCATAATCCCCTAAACATTATCAACTAATTAATAGCTGAACAATACATAAGGAGATATGCAGTTCTGTGGATAGAATGAGATATTTTGAAGGAGTGTTTATTATCTGCAGTTTTGTTTTGAAGGCACAGCTCAGAACTGCTTCTGCTGCCTTCATTGGTTCTCTCATCCTGAGGCCACCCAACCACCAGGCTCACCCTGTGAGTTACTAACTCCCAGCCCTTACAATGAGGTAATCATCACCTTGTAGTGGAGTGGTGTGAATGCTGGTCAGATGGCCTGTATTTTATTAACAGAAATAGGGTCACAAGTCAAATACATGCTTGGGGTCAGTGAGCAAATACAAAAGAAGATTAGAGGAACAAAAAAATGTGACTGGAGGGGTAAAATCCCACTGGGGGTTAATCGAGCAGAAATGAATCCAAGAATGTAAACTACCCTTTCTTTTGTTATTCATCATATGGGACGCAGTTCCTGTGTCCTGCTGATTCCAGTCAGATAGGGCATCATCTCCAGAGTGCTGTCCTTTAATGAGCTCTTTGGACACAGGGACTGCCAATAATACTGCTACCTTTGCTCTTACTACTGCTACTACTCTGAAAACAATACCAAAAATAAGAAGTAGAACCACTTAGCATAAATACATAGATCAAAAGATACTGCACTATCCAATGGCTGCCTACAAAACTAAGAGAAAACCAGTGTTCAGTGTCACTTCTCTAGGAATCTCTACTGCCTCCAACATGAAAAGGCTGGACCAAGAATTGTCTCCATCAATATGATATATCAAAACCATATACTGATTTAACTCCAGCTTGAAATGTAAATGAATTAATAAAAGTATTTCTGAAGAGATGGTATTGCGTTGGCACGGTTTTAGTTTTTCTAAGAAAGGCTCTCTTTTTGAGTGATATAATAACAGAAAAGCAGCCAGCAGCCTGATCAGCACAGTAAGTACTGGACTTGGTAGGGCCCAAATGGCAGCAGTCAAAAAAAATCATAGGGTACTTACCGAGCAGCAGCTGATTTTCTCTTCTGATACATGTTCATCGCTCTTTCTGTGACAAGAAGCAGAAATTCTGTCTTATTTGAACTACACACATTTGTCTAATTCTTTAAAATCCCAGCAGTAGAAAGATTCCCTTTTCATCAATTTCCATTTATTATGCTTGTAGCTACATATTGTAATATGAATTCTTTTATCCATGTATACTGCACATCTATAGATTTTATGTTTTCACACATCACATGAAAAGCATATTTCAAAACTATTGCATTATCGTGTGCCAGAAGAATATTGCTGTGGGAATGCAGACACATTATCAAAAGTACAGTATAAAACAAGGAAGTGAGAGTCAGAGAGGAAGGAATTCTTAGTTCTATGACTGTGTGCCTCTGACTTGCCATACAATGTTCATCAAGTCTCTTAATCTTATTTTGGCATACTTTATATATAAAATAAGCAACGTGTCCTTCTGCAAGGCTGAAATAAATGTTAACTGGTTCAATCATGCCCTTTGAGAGCAAAATTGGGATTTCTGTCATCAACACCAAGATGAGCCAAATCAGGCTCAGAGACTGTAAATCTTTATGTGCCAAAGAATAACACTACACAGATGAAAATTTCATGGCCAGACACAAACTGTGGTAGACGAGTGAAGGATTAATGTGAAATAAAATACAGTACATTTAAGTTTTCCTTGAACTGAAATCGAAGCATTCCTTCATTACCTCCCTAGCTATCTATAGATGCTTTCCCATACCATTTATTTTCACACATTATATCCCTCCTTCTGGAATATATGTATTTCATCCTGCATCTTTTAGTAAAGTCTGTATCTAACTTACATTTTGTCCCTTCATTTTAAAACTCATTTTGTGCTTAAGTGCTTTGCAGGATTGAACATTCCTGGGGCCACCTGGAGGATTTTTCTCCTCCTGGGATGATGGGAGCTGTGGCAGTGTGTGCACACTGTGTCAGACCTGAGATCAGCTGCCAAGTGTGGACACCCACAGAAGGATTTTCTTTACAGAACTATCTTAAAAATGGAAATGTCTGTCTCCTCCAGCTATACTGGCAGACACTGTTTACCCAAAGATCCAGATACACAAGACCTTGTTATCAGCTGCAGCTTTTACACAACTTTCAAGGAAGTTAGTGGGTTGGAAATCACACATTTTAGAAATATTTTCTGAAGGATGTGATCATATTTGCTGCCCTTGAAAGTGCTTAATGTTGCATGTTCATTACATTTTTTTGTGTTACTTAATTTAAAAGGTTTTAAAAAAATTGCCACAGAGTGGATTTATAGATGCTTAGGAAGTAATAAGAGATATTTAATACACAAAAAAGAAAACCTCATATAGCTACACTGACATGCAATTAGTGGATTTCTAAAAAGCCACTAGCAAAGTGTCTTTCCAAGGTTTATATTTCAGTTGTTTGAGCACCTTCTTTGGAATACCATCCACTGAAACACAACCTCCTGAAGTCTTCCTGCTAACTTGATGTAGAAACATTACTGAGAAGAGCTTTTTAATGATGTGGTCAAAATATTTTAAGACATATCACTTCACAAACTATAACTAATCAATTTGCACCTGTATTATGTGGAGGAGACACACCATCCACTTTGGACAGCGGTGCTGAGATGTACTGAGCTTTGCACAATACCAGCAAGCTGTATTATTATTTAAAGGCTTGTGAATAAGAATTTTACTGCAGTCACAACATATACATTGGGCTCTTCTAGTAAATTGATCACTCAAATAAAAAGAAAGGAATGTTTTTGATCTGCAAAGAAGATGAGCAAAAAGTAAGCCTGCTCATCTTATCTCTGCATTAGAGAAAAAAATGAACTTTGATCTATCATATTGCGGAGCTGCTTGTATTTCATTGGCAATTTATCAATTTTTAATAGTCAAAGCTCCCAAGAAGTAAAAGCTTCTTAGATTTCCCAATCTAATAGCCATTATTTAGAATTTCTATTCTGTATGATTTACTGTTTGGAAGGAAGAAAGAAAGCAACATAATTTCTTAAGGATTCTTTCTTTTGTACGAGCTGATGAAGTGGAGTCATTTTGTTCTTCCTCATGCTGGTGTAAAAGAATTGCAAAATCCCACCTTAACATATCTGAACCTTCCTTAGCTAATCTAAGAGAGAGCAGAGAGCATCAGTGACAGGGCTGGGTTAAAGTCAGGATGCAGCAGCAGCAGGGCCCTCCAGTGAATCCCTGCTCCCGCAGGGATGGGGCAGGGTGGGTGCCAGCCCAGCCCANAGGTGCAGAGCCTCCTGGGAGTCTCCCTGGGGAGGTTTCTTTGGGAAGGAGGCCGTGGGGATGGAGGTGTGCAGTGAGCAGAGCCCAGGCTGCCCCTCTTGGCTCAGCACTGCCCTGCGGTGTGGGGTGAGGAGGAGGAGGAGGTGCAGCCTGGAGGTGTCAGGGGAGAACCTGCCCTGTCCTGCCCTGCCCTGTCCTGCCCATCCCTGCCCTGCCCTGCCCTGCCCTGCCCATCCCATCCCTGCCCTGCCCTGCCCTGCCCTGCCCATCCCTGCCCTGCCCTCCTGGCAGTGCTGGTGCTGCCCAGCCCAGCCTGCAGGGAGCAATCAGGGAGCTCTGGCTGTGCCCCAGCCACCACCACTGCTGCAGTTTGTCTGGAGGGGGACAGAACATCTCCCTCTGCTTCCTCCCCCAACACCAGGAGGTTGAGGCTCTCCCAAGGTGGTGGATCCATCTCCACCCTAAGTCCCAGTTTTCCTGGGCAAGGTGTGCCCTGTATTCCTGAGACAATAGAGAGTGAGGATACTCAGTGCCCTGTGGGCCTATCACACAAGTGAATCTAAAATAAGCTTAAGACTCTCGTTTTAAAAAGGTTACCTTGGCAAGTCCAAAGCACAAAGGGAAGCATTTAAGGCTGCGGATCTAAACTTGCATGTTGTTATTGCTAGACATGAAAGCCTAAGGTCAGAATTCAGAATTCTACCACCCTGACTCAAAAATGCATCAACGTATTTGCTAAATGGAAACCCCACTCGCATCACATCTTATCATAATGTCACAAAATGCAGAAAATTACAAATCAGTTTTAAGGCAAAATACATGACAGCAAAATATAAGTACACAAAAACTACATTAAATATCAGTCTTCATTTGTCCCTACCACTCCAACTTACCTCTCAGTTCCAAACTCCTCGCTGCAGTGCACAGCTTGAGATAGTCTAAGATCCATTTTAGAGTGGACTGAAATATAAATGACAGTTCGCACTACACATGAACATAGACAACTGTATAAAATATTTAAATAAAGACAGAAAAGAACAGAGGAAACCAACAGAGCCTTTGGCAGACCCAGCCTTTGGGAATTTAGCAGCTTGAGATTCATTGCAAATTTCATCTTTAATGTTATTTTTAGTTCAATATTTTGTAGCACTCAGAAGTAAATCTTTGTGTGCTGTCTCTCCTCCTGCTTGTGCTGCTTCCTTTTCTGATCTTTTCTTTTAAAGAAACCTAATATATTTTCAATACAATTGATTTGTGACATGTTTTGTGATATTTGTTAAAGTTACCCTGTTTCTTCCTACAATTCAGTGAAAACCATTACACTGTTGTTTCTTTTAAAGTGCTGAACAATGCTTGTCATAACTGAACAAAATGAGGCCCCCCGACAGTCTTTGTTCCATCACACCTTGTGTTGCATTAAATTCCCTGACATTAATTTTGATTCTTGGGTTAGAGTCAAACTCTTTTTTTTAACCTCTCACCACCGTTCCAAATGCTGCCACACACAGTGCATTTCCAGAGCAGTTTTGATTTTATCCTGGAGTCTGTCCTTTGTCTCTCTCCCCAGCAATCTGACTGGAATGATACACAAAACACAGGGCTGGGGGTGGTGCAGAGGGGATGCTGGATAACCACCAGCTGTAAGAAAATGGAAATTCACACCCTACTCCACCCCACTGTCCATTGCTGTATGACCTTGCTCAGGTGTCTTGTACAAAGCCTACTCCTATTTTTTAATAGACTTTCCAAACCTTTCCCCTTCTTGCTGTTGCAGAGAACTCAGTGAACATATCCTCTCATTACTATGCTTATGATTTAATAGTTGTACCACAGAAAATGGCCTTAAAATGGGTTATTCCACATCTCACATCACCCTGATGTGACACGAGATGGGAACCATACAGGACATATAAAATAACACTAAGGCTACTTATCTGTGCAGTATCAACCTTGTAAAACTACCTTTGCTTTAATTAATTTTCATTTCATCAAATTGCAATTGGGGTTGGGAATTTTTCCTTTTTGTTTTTTTTGTGGAAGGATTCACAAGAGGAGAAGGAGGATCTTTTCTGACCACAAGGCTTTAAAACTGAAAGAGGCTTTTCTGTTTCAAAAACCTGATTTCTAACATAAAGAGACATCATTTAACAGTTACCACATATGCAAGGACTGGGAGCCTCGATTAAATGACCAGGCATCAGTCTTAAAACAAACAAAAGAAGTATTTTATCCTCACAGTGTGTAATGAAATTACAGAACTCATGGCCACAGGATGGTGTGGAGGTCAAAAGTGTAAATGGACCATAAAAGGGATTACATGAAATCATGCAAACGAAATCCATCACTAGCTACTAAACATGATGATCAAGATCCAGCCTCCAAATCAAAATGTCTCTGACACTGATCCTCAGAGGGCAGGAGCATACAGGGGAAGAAGGATTGCTCTGTATGAGAGATATATCAGAGTTCATACACTTCTTCCCCAGACATTTGCTCCTCTCACTCTCAGAGGGAAGACACTGGATATTTTGTCTGACTCAGGGTGGCAGCTACTGCATGTGTTCTAAAGTCTTCAAAAATCCCAACTCATTTTATTTGACACTGTATGTTTTTAAAATGTTTCCATTTTTAATTCAAGATAATTAGGGGGAAAAGCCTGTTGAGAGTCAAACAGAGGGTAAAAAGAAACAAAAGTACCCAGAAAAGATGGAGCTCAGAACATTTTTCACAGAAGTCAAATTTTGTCATAGAGCTGTGACTCAGGGTCTCATTTACAGAAAAATATTTCCATCCAGTGATTGCAAGAAAGGAAATCCCCAATACAGAAACCTATGCAGTGCCCACCTTCCAGAGTTTCTGAGAGGCTGAAGCAACCTGACAGAATCATCCTGTAAGTCTGAAATGGGTCCCTGTGGCCTCTGCAGCACTGAAATCACTGCTCACCACTGCACTGAATCATTTGGGCCTCTCCCTTTCTGTGTGAGTCAGGTTGTGGAAACTGAGCCTTCTCTGGCCTGTAGGATTCATAAACACCTGCCCCATTAGCCCACTTTCACTATTTGTCTAATGACAACCACAAGTAATGACCTGACTCAAGTCATGTCAATATTCTGCCAAAAACTACCATTTTGCCCTCTTAGCCACCTCCTCCCATCCACCCATAGGTTATGGAACTGTGGGAGGCTTGCCAAAGAAATGCAATAAAAAGTAGGAAATGACACATACAAATAAAATTCACTTACCTAAAAGCCCTGTTCATCAGATCTCTTTGTGCTGCCTCCTCCCCCACCTCCACTCTTCTACTTCCAGCACTTGTTTCTCCTCTCTCTTCATTTCCCTCTCCTTTGCTGGCTTTTTTCTTCACATGTTCTACATTCTGTACTTTTGCTTTCTTCTCTTTTTATACCCTATTTTTTTTTCCTTTGGCTGAAACAGAATAAATGAATGCTTTCATTATTTTCCCTTGCTTTAGAAGCAGTAAAGCATTATGGTGTCCCTTTACCATTTTTGCTCCCTCTTCCTATTTTTTCTGCCACTATTTTTGTTGTTTTGTCCTTTTTAGCTGGCCTTCCTCCATAACCATCACTCCCTCCTCACAAGTACTCCTTCCTCAGTGACTTCATGTCCTCTGCATGATGTCCTAGTGCAGTCTGAAATAATCCAGATTTCCAGGTGGATGTTTGAGCATCTGAAGTTTTGATGGTGGAGGGAGGTCCTCCTCAACACGTGAGGGAATGCTGATGGAAAGTTTCTGGGTGCACAGCCATGGTCTTAGGGAAAAGCAGGGGTGTGAACAGGAGAGGAGCAGAGTCCTGCTCCAGTGGTCAGGAGGAAATATCCCCCCTTGCTTAATTCTGAGCCACTTATTTCGCTCTTGTTTCCTTGGCCTTCAAATGTTCTAAATCACTGCCTGAGAATCCATCCCTGAAATCTGGAGTCTTTATCCTCATGGATGTCCCTCCTGTCGAGACTACACAATATTAAGAATAGCACTCTGTTTTAGCCTGTGGTTTTCCTGGTACTTAAACCCCTCTGAAGGCTGTCAGTGGATCCCAGCAGGATTTTGCTGCTCTGATTTGGGCTGCCCTTGTGCAGGAGAGCCTGGCCCGTGCTGAGCTGTGGCCCTTGGAAGCTTTGCAGGATCATGTCTAAACACACAGTGACCACAAACTGGTGTTCTTCGAGGTTTAGACTGGCTGTAAACCACTGAGCACATTTTAATTCCTCCCTGTACCCCTTCATTCCTGTTAGGTGTAAGTTCATCCAAGACTTATAGGGAAAAACATTATTTCAGGTTTGTGAGATAAGATGGTGAGAAAATCACTGAAAAGCAGCACTAGCTTTAGTACATATATTTTCCATGCTAAGACTTGAGAGAATGGGGGATTAGGTCCAAAGTAACAAGCAGAGAATGGGAAAGAGCCTGACTAGCTGAGAATTTCATGCTGTAAACATTATTCTAGAAAAAAAATCTTTTTGTGTTTCTGTTCTTTACCTTTTTAACAGCGCAATTACCCATGACAATATCAATTGAACAAGATATTAAAAAAAAAAGAAACCAAAACACACAAGCCTCCTTAATGAAATACCATACACAGCTCAAACAACAAAAAAAGATTCCCGTTTTGGGGGCTTCTCTCCATTTATATTAATGATCAGGTTTTTTGTGGAAAAATTGCACAATATGGGTTTTTCCTGCTTGTTCATAATAGGTCATTCATTAAAGAAAATACTGGGAAATTATTTTCTGTGTCGGTGGATACAGGATGCCATCTGGGAGCTGAAAAAATGAACAGAAATCAGACTGGGGAAAGAAAAAAAATTATTAAAAACACGAAATTAGTTGCACTTAAGGAAACCAGATGAATACTTGCACAGTCCCAGCCCCTCAGACAGGCTGCAGTAGTTGGTACTCTGTCCATTTCCACAGGGGGATGGGCAGGGTGCTGCTCAGCAGCTCTCCTGGGGTGATTCCATGTCACATTTCCCAGGATTTGTCCCTGTCTCTGCTGAGCCCCGGCCCCAGCAGCACTGCATGGATGCTCTTTGCCATTTGCTGCAGCTTCTCCCAGCTGTCTGCTCACTGGCACTTCTCCATTCCTCTCCTCTCTGCTGCCAGGGCTCTGCTCCCTTGATTCCAAGATGCTCTCTGAGCAGCCCTGTAACACAGGGTCACTGGGATATATCTGTAATTCTCCTTCCCACCTCCAAAAACAACAGGTAGAGCAAAAACCCTCTTAAAATGTCAAATTGGCTACTCTGACTCCAGTTCCAGGGTGATCAAAAATTCTGTGCTCATCATTTTGGGGTTAGGTGGATGGCTTAAGTTAGAAGGAGGATGCTTACATCAGCTGATAAGGAAATCACAACAATATAGTGAGAAATATATTAAGATGAATATGGCCATATGCCAATTTTTCCCCCTCATAAATAAGATCCTTGTTTACCAAATGTTCAGTTTTGGTTATGTCACTATAAAAATCAAGCAGCTGGTAATTCAGGCTTGATTAGCAGGTCTCCAGTTTTGATTAGTAAATTACTGTAGTAATCAAGGTTAATTCTCATTTCAGAGCTATGCCACAGATTTTATTTCTTCCAGACAACTGGATTTATCATTCTGGAGAAGGAATATTTTAATAAATATTACAAAAATATCCAGAAATAGATATAAAAAGCAGATCCAAAGGGGTTTTGAAAAAATGGGGAACCAGAGAAGCAATGCTGCTCAAACATGAAACAGTTAATGTCCTAGGAATAAAATTCCAAGCTGCAATTTTGCAGTAGATTTCCACATAATATATGCAGAGATTGCATTGCTAATTCCTTTTACCTAGCATTTCTATTTCCATCTTTAAAAATTGTTTTCTTTGGATCTTCATCTTTCATTTTAAAAGAAAAAAAAATAAAAAGTATACAGAGAGGCTTAAAAAGAAGCCCAAGAGACCATTATTAGTATAAAGATAAACAGTAGAATGGATTCTAACTGAGCCAGAAAACATCACTGCAGAATTTACATAAAATTTAGTTTTCAACCAAACATATTGCACATCCAGTTCCAGCTCATCTCATAATGAATATTCAAGCTTTCGAATGACCCACATGTCCCATAAGTGAGCAAGAGTCCCCAAAAGCCATCATTGTTGTTGAAGAGGCACAATATTAAAAAACACTGAGAATTCATCAGGGATTTTTTTTTTCCAATGAAACTTTTACTAAATCTTTAGCCTGCAAATGCTGCGATTATTTGAGCATACAAGTCTGTCAGGGATTCGAGGCTGGATAACAAACTCTTATATGGTTTTTAATTAGGATGATATTATTATTTTCTAGTCATAATTCTGGGTCAGATTCTGTGTATCTCTCTCACATCACTTTTGTATAATTAGAGACTAAATTATCTAAAATAAATATGAAGTTTTGCTTTATCTACTCAGTACTGGATGCTTTTCCCAGACAGGAAGAATAGGCAAATTTTAGATCTACATACTATTCCTTCAAAATATTGAGATAAAGTTCCCCCAAATAACACAGAAAGAATTGACTAAAGAAGCCCTAAAATATATGTATATAGAGAATAATCACTGAGAATTCAGTATAAAACTGTACAATTCCTCTCTTTTGTGGGAAAAAGAAAACCGAAACCACAAACCCAAAATCTCTTTCCTAGAGAAAACACACCATGTCCTTTTGTAAAAACCTAAGGAGGAACCTGGAATTTCCTTCTGTTTCCATGTTCCACTGGACCAATTTTCCTATGAGCACTTTCCTTATGCCTTTGGGAATGGGGAGTTTTAAATCAGACCAGCACCAACTGTGCTTCTAATCCAGCACCTTGTTCTGATCCTGGCAAACAGAAAATGCTTCAGAGGGTTCCTTGCCAGTGCTAGAAAGTCAATAGCTGTCTTATGGCCTGAAGCAAGGAGATCCTTATCCTTCCTGCTTCTTTCCATTTATAAAAAAGTCCCAGATATTTAACATTAGGTCTTATCTGCATGGTTCATTTACAGCCCAGCATCTAATGACCCGAGCATTGGCAGAAAGTGGAAAGCAACCTGATCTATGAGCATTTATTTAAGATTAACACTTTGTTAAAATAACAATCAATTTGAGTGGAAAGTAAGCATATACAGGCTGGATTTACTGAGTATGTTAAGACTTGTCTTACTTGCACACATCAGCAACTTAGGAAGCCCCAAAATTTGCAAGAGAAGAGGAGAAAAACATATTTTCAGACAGAAAGCTTGTAAAACAAACATTATAAGAAATTAAAACAAAACAAAACAAAACAAAAACACAAAAAAAGGTATGTGTGCTTTTTTTAGTCTCTCTTGTACGTGCAAGACAAGATTCACCTGGGGAAGGAAGGGGTGGGGTGTGGGGAAAGCAATTGCAACCAAGCCACTGCATTAATAGGGGACTTCCACAGATTTCTGGCTGGTCTCCAGCAGTACAACAGCTCCTTGAAGCTGGCAGATTTTACTCCTTGCTTTTGCGCATGTTTTTATTTTTGGCTTTGGCTTTCCTCTCCTTTGCATCTCTTCCAAGTTCCACAGGAGGAAGCACACAGCTGTCGTTCCTCAGGAACTGTACAGGAGACACTGGCCCCTGGAACCACCAACAGTTCTGGTGCAGGCACCTACCAAGAGCTTGAGCTTCATCCCCAGCTCCTCTGCTGGCCAAAATGAGTCCCCAAGACTTTGGTGAATTATAACCAGCAGCTTTCAGGCTGTGGTTGCAGCGTGGATAGAGATATATTTGAGGATATTAACAAAATTCAGAATAACATTCAAAACTACATTCCCCAGAAGTTTTGTGTTGCCCTAGTGGGAGATAAAACCTTTCAATGGGAAGGGAGAGCTGCCTCTAGACCCCTTGGAGAGGGACAGGGTGCCTACAACTGACTCTGCTGGGTTTTCACCACCCTTTGCCAACTTCCAAGCAATCAACATAAAGGGAATACGATCAGGGAGTCACTGCAATCTTGTTATCCCCTGCAGAACAATAGTTTTCTTAAGAGCAGCCTGGCCTAGTGTAAATGAGAAAAGTCATAAGGTTTCTGGAAAGGTATTTATTTTATCCACAGGTAGGATTGCAGCCCTGAATGTGATAGTCTCTATTTAGGGTGATTAATAATATGTTATGTTGCTTGTTTTGAGTAAAGACTATAGGCCAACTCCTGCCCTGGCTCAAATCCCACTGAATCAATTGTTTAGCCTAAAAAATGGATTACAGCATGTGGCTATAATTTATGCATATAAAAGTGTAGAGGATTCTACTTTAGAAACAGTAATTTTTATTTATGTGCATTGCAGTAGTGCCTAGAACCCGAGGTGCTTCACTCAGGACAGCATCCAAATGCACAGGAATTCCAGGCATGGACTGTACCCCAAAGAGTCTTTGATCTAGGCAAAAGACAAGAGACAGCAAACAGATGGGGAGAGGGGCAGAAATGACAAGGTAACTGGGAGATAATTATGATCACTATGCAGTCACAGCACATCAGCTGCTTAACCACCATCATTTTTTTTAAGGTGTCACAGCAGAGGAGAGTTTTAAGGGAGGATGTGAAGAAGGGCAAGTGTAGCAGCTTGGCAGATTCTTATGGGGGTGGACCCTTGCAGAGGAAAACAAAATGACTACAGCCCAAAATTTAATAAATCAATATTTCAAACAGAAATCTGTTGTGAGTGGTGGATACATGTTGATCTGTCAGTACCTGGTGGGTGTGACAGGGATAAACAGACTTGGGAGAGCCTATGTGGGCCTTTAAATATCCATAGGATGTTTTTGGGTGCAAGAGAAAAGACAGAGCTGATGAGAGGGTGCACAGTGGAAGAGGGACATGATAAAATATGAACATTGAAAATGCACCCCTGCAGTGGGGTCAGAGAGATTGGGCAAGGCTGGAGAAACTGGGACTCAGTGCTGGGCTTGGAATTTGGGTTGTGCTTGACAGAAGGTCAGACATGAAGTACAAGAATCAGATGGTTTGTCTGTCCTAGCAAACATAAATCTAGAGAAAAATGTAGAAAGACATAATTTCTAAAATGACACAATATCTAGGAAAAAAATCAGGCCTAGAGCTTGAGATGACAGTGCTAAAACAGTGAACACAGCTTCAGTTTTTGTTTTGCAGGACACTGGCATGAGAGTCCCTGCATTTATAAAGGGGAGCACTTCTGAGACTTGCTATACCTTAGGGCATGAGCAAAGTGTATGGAAAAGTGAGAAAAACAGATGACAAAAGGAACAAAAACTCCTCTTTAAACATTTTATGGCTTTTTGGTTTACTTTTTCTCCCTACAAAGTTAGTAAGGCTTATATTTCAATAAATAAACCACTGAAAACAAACCATTTCTTTTTGTCACACAACCACGCTCAATTTTTGTGTGTCATTGTGGGAACTGAATAAAAGAAACCTAGGCATGGAGCTGCTTACACAAACTTGTAGGAGTAACTTTTGGAGAGCCTGAGAGTTTGCAACTCCAATCCTACTGTGAGCAAAAATGGAAAGGACAATATGCATGCTACTGCAAAGCAATTTTTATATTATAAATATGTTTAGGTGGTATCTAAATTACCACCAGAGCTCTGACCTTGATTACAAATGATCATAAAGTAAAGAAGACTTTGAAGTGCCCCAAACTGTAGATCAAAATGCTTGTATATTCATCACTTTGACTAAGATCCAGCCAAGATTTTCTTGGCTAATAAAGGCTGTAAATTAAATAGAAAACAGGCCCAGTAAAGAGAGGTCATGGCTGCTTTTTTAAATGCTTACAGTCCTTTAGGGCAGGATGTCTGTGCTGCTTTAATTGTTTAGAGTTTCACTTTCTGCCATGGGAGCTGCAAATGTGCAAGCCTCTGTCTCATAATGCTGCAATATAAACCTCCATTTAAACTTGATGGGTCCCTTCTCATTGGAGTTTTATTTTCCAGGCACTTTTGTGATGTGCTCTTTTATGAGCAGTGTGAATAAATATGATGGCAATATTACCTATGCAAATGGGCTGAACTACAATTTCTAGGGTTAGGAAAAAACAACAACAAAAAAAATCTGTTTTAAAACAGAACCAAAGACCCAAAACATTAGCTACATTTTTCTTATTTTAATAATGAGTTTGTTCTTGCCAGTCAGCATTTCTCTGCAGCACAAACTACCCGTGATCTGATTGGCAAAGTGTGAAAGTGAACCCAATTTCAGTCTTATTTTAATTCTTCTTCAGTGTGTAGATGTGTGAGCACACTGGGGCTGCTCAGCAATCCTAAGTTTTGGGAGGATCAGATGCTTTCCCATCCCAGTCCACATGGAGAAGCTGCCTGGCTGTGCTTGATGGTGTGCAAACAAATATCCTGTTGTATGAGTACCTATGATTTATCACACCATCCCTAGCAGGGCTGTTATGAGCAGAGCTCTACGTTCCCTAATGAGCAGATTTTGCTTGTTTGAGGACTCTCCAATGAATCAACTTTTCAAAAGTCTTGAATGCCACTCAAAGGAAACATCTTTGGGGATTATGGCCTTAAAATATAGGACAAATTCCTAGTTCTGATCCTGCTGGAAGTGGATCTCCCCGGACTCTAAATGGTTTCTATATTTAAGTGATAAAATCATTCTGACTCACCAGAGCAGGACATTGGATGGTCTCAGATTCTGTCATTTTGTTTGCCTGAAAAGGAGCCAAGAATGAAGATTTACAAAGCAGATTATGGATTTTGTACATCTCAGTGAAAAGACGTGACTTTTAGAGAAAAGTGAGCTGTCAGCTCTTTGTGGTAGTCATGCAAGGGGTGTAAATGCAAGGGCAGGAGATGGGAGAGCTTGAATGCATTGTGTACTATTGGTAAAACACCCCATCCTTAGTTACACTAAATTAAAATTTCAATTGTGCTGGAATCACTCTACACTAAAGTGCAGATTTCTCAGGACTAGCCCAGAGATTAAGCTGTTACTAATTAGGATGTCATGATATTATTTAGTTCAAGACAGTCTTTTGGGGGAGGGTAATGCAGCAGAAAATAGACAATAGCCAGCACTTCACCTGATAGCACAGCTTCTCAGTAAAATTCACATTGCTCCTGGTGAGTTTTTCCTCTTCTCTAAGCTGAGGGTAGGCCAGATTCTGTTTTTTAGTTCCATCATTTTAAATCTGCAATAAGAATAGAAGAATCCAATGAATTGACAAGGATCTTGTAAAAAAAAAATCAAACATCACTGAAGTCACTAATGAGACATTCCTATGTTCCCTGTCTTCTGCACTGTGCTTTTTGTTTGCCTCTTTCCTTGCCACTTTCCTTTTTCAACCTCTGTACTCATTTTATTCCATCCTCTCCTACCCATTCCTATTGATGGTTTTTTATGGCTTTGGGTGGGTGGTTAACTGGAATTAGGAAGAAAAGCCATAGAAAAATATATCCACATATAATACCAGCAGAACACCTGCCTCCTTTCTCTTGGTTACCTCAATGCCTTTATGAAACAAGCTATATATTTATTATTTAAACAATATTATGCAGTAGAGAAAAAAAAAAAAAAAAAAAAAAAAAAAAAAAAAAAAAAAAAAAAAAAAAAAAAAAAAAAAAAAAAAAGAACAGTACAGCATCCTACAGAGAAAAGGAGCAGTTAAATGAGTACCTTAATTCCTTGCTATTGAGAAGCTGTTACTATAACAAACAGCAGCAAGACTTTTAAATCAGGCCTCTGGAACAAAGCATTCCAGTGTCACTTTTACATTAGTGATTGCAGTTGATGTCATTTTCACAAAACAAAATTATAACCAAAATGGATATTTCAGGTCAAAGTGCCACAAAGAGTATATAGATACATTTCCATCAATAAATCTGCCCTCTTCCTGCCCTGACATAAGTGTTCAACCCCTTGTGATTGACGTTTTTACCACTAAATTATACTATGTCTGCTTCTAGAAGAAATGTCTCCATTACAAAATTAGCTAACCATCAACATAACATAAAATAACTTCAACATGGTGTCATTTCACAAGAATATTGATTCTCACAGACTTACTGGATTAAATCCTGGTTTCCCATAAAAGGAGCAGCCATTATGTCTTTGGTAGACAGAAAAATATATATCGTGGAAAGATGTATATTGGGGTGATTAAAACTTCATTGCTGAGCTCAGAAGCACAAGATTTTGTCCTGTGGCAATCTGAAATAGAGCAAATGCTCAAAATATACACAAGAACAAGGCTAAAACCCAGCTACAACTCTGTCATTTTATTTTCCTCTGCTGGAAGATACTTTTGACTATTGGTTCCACAGGAAAAGTCATCAGTTATTCTAGACTGACTACAGAGTCTGCCAAAATCTTCTCCAGCCCTTGTGCATGTAGCTTTTCCTTCATTTACCTCACCTTTAGTGCTAATGCCTCATACCTCATGGGATGTTTTGACTATTACCTGAAAAGATTTTGAAACTCTTAGCTGAACAAAGCTATTGAAGGGCAAACAATCCCAACATGCAGCTGCAGTTTCTTTGTATATCAAAACTGTAGAAAGACAACCTACTCAGGGAACAGATTTTTTAATGGCCTTTTCTACTTTGTTTTTATAGACTTCCCTATATTTAGCATTGAAATAATAATGGGCTAAACTCATTCTGGGTAGAACTTTGTGATTTTAATGAAATTACTTTGGAGATAAATTTGGCCCAGTTCTCTGTGGTGACCTGCATATCAGAGAAGTTCCTAAATGAGAAAATACCACTTCTATGACCACAGCTCAGTCCTGGTACACACAATATTTTCAGTTTCAGCCTGATTTCTTGAAAAGCTATGTCTCCATCAAGTGATTGTATACACTGTGCTATCCTGAAGGCTCCTGGTCTGCAGAGGGCTGCTGGTGTGCTCAGAGAGCAGGAGAGAACAGCTGCCAGACTTCTCACTTTCAAAAAAGTACTTCTCATCCCTCATCTTAGAACGAGAGCCTTTACAACCCAATTGGTGCTGACTCCCTTGCAGAGAAGAACTGGGTGCCATGCCAGCTCCAGGAGGGCTATCAGCACCGAGGTGTGAGAGACATGGGGGAGCAGGAGGATTGAAATTCCAGTGTCCAGGGCAGGGGCTATTCCTTGGGAAGCAAAGCCCCATCCCTCGACCACAGCTGGTGCAGGTTTGTGGGGTTCTGCTCAACAGCTCCATCTCTCCCTGGCTCTGCAGGGCACGAGGAAGGAGCACTTCACCTTGGGAGGATCAGGCTGTAGCTGCCTGCCAGTGAAGGATGGTCTGTCACCATTCATCCCTGTCCATTAAGGCTCAGAGAGGACAGTGTTACCAGTCTCTGCCCATTCAATCCTTTCTTGTTGGCACATTACTATTTTATCATCTTGATCCTCTCCCTGCTGAAGATAAAAGACACCATGGGCGGGATCCGTGAATGACTACTGTTATTTATCGAGCCAGGACTTTTTGAACATTTTTTCCCCTCTGATTCATGAACCACTTTTCCATATTCGAAAAGCAGTTCATAAATCGTTCAGCACCAGCAGAAATTAATAATAATGAATTCATTTACATAAAAGGACTCATCCTGCCGGTTGCTGATAATGTTTGAAGCCAGAACCTTGTCGGCAAACAGGATTTTTGCTGGCAGTGCAGGAAATAATCTTTTGTTTATAAATTAATTAAAACATACTTTTCCTCTGTTTTTTTAGAGCTGTTGTGGGGCATTGGGCAACATATTATGCATTTTCTTTTCTGGTTTGGTTTTTTCTTTTTCCTAAAAAATGGTATTGCCTAGAGTGAACAAAGGGACATTTGGTAGCATTAAGAGTCAGATTTTAAGAGAGAGTAGTGTGTTTAGATTTGTTTTAATGTTTTGAGTGAGGATTTCTTCCTAAGCCATTGGCAGTTGCATTTCACAAGGGTCTGTTTGAATGTATCCTTTCCTGTGGCTCCTTCTGTACTCATCCCTCCCCTCCCTAAGTCTCATCCTGAGTTTCAAATCCAAGTGAACTTAAAATCATAACAAGAACCTCCCACGTTTCCTCTTAACTCAAACCCACGAGTTTCACATGATTCTGATGCAAAGCTATCTATAATCAGTCCCAGGTTTATTTTTGGAAAGGAAGGACAGCCCTGAGTGAACACTTCCATAACAGCAGTCAAGGGGTAAAATGTGTGAATGGGAGTTTGATGCCATGCCTCACCACACGTGTGCTGTGTGTGTTTCATCACAGCTGAGTGCCCCAAGGCACTGCCCCTTCCCCAGGACCAGATTTACACCACTCACCCAAATGAGAAGCTCGTGGTCTTGCTGTGCTGGGGGGAAAATTTCACAGAAAAACCACCCTTACAAGCCCATCTCATAAATTTTCCTTTGGCTGAGCAGCCCAGCAGAGTCAGCAGCACACCCCCCTCACCTCAGTGATGTCCTGGCTGGCCTCTGACCCCTCCAGGGGACTCCACGTGCCAGGGACATCCACAGCTCCTCTGAAGCATCTTCTCTCCCCATGTGCTCTTCATGGAGACTCCCTGCCTGCAACAAAGCCCAGCTTCCAGTTCAGAGCTCAAGCCCACAAAGTGTGCACAGCAATGGCCAACACTGCTACATTTTCAGTTGCTTTTTGCATTCAGGCCCAGCTCTTTGTAGAGAAAGCCCCATGCATGCTGCTTTCCTAAGTCACACACAAGAGCATTCAGATAGATTTACAAGGAGGGAAATGAAATAACCATATGAAGATTTTACACAAAAAATAGCCTAATTATCTCTTAATATTTTGAATAGACTAAAACACTTGAGTGTCAAGTATCATTGGAAATGAGTGGAAATATTTCTTAGCTTGTTTGCTTCTTTGTGTACAGCACCATTATTGGAAATGGGGATATGGAAAATGATTTGCTGGTTTATTCAATTTTTTAGTGTTGGAATTTTTCATTTGTTACTCTGATTTTTATTTGTATTTAAGCTTTTCCTTGGCAAACACAGAGCTGTGTGCTATCACAAAGAAAGACTAGAAGTTGGAAATGTGTATTATTAGTCTGATCTGCATCCTATGTATGTATAGGGCTTCAATAGAAAAACCACTTTTAAAAACAACAACAAAAGGCCTGAATTGTCTGTTTTCACTTTTGCTCTTAATTGGTGACATCTGGGTTTGTTGGTATTGAATGAAACTTTTATTTTGTGTTTTTGAGAAGGAAGAGTTGGCTGACTAGTTGTCTTTATATGGTTTAATTTCCTCTCATGTCCCCTTCTCTTTCATTTCACTGTTTGAAGACTTCTAAGGTAAATAATAACGAAGCCAAAAGAGCTCTCCAGGCAATTCTCTGGACTGTTCTGACCTGAACCACTTACCTGCAGCACAAACCTGGGAGCTCACTTCAACTTTATGTCTTCATCTGTAAAACAGAGTTAATGATTCAGCTTAGAAAACTTTGAGTTATGTCCAGCAAAATCATGATATAAATCTATAAATATAGTATTCTCTTAGTATTCATATCACCTTTTTTATATAAGCTTCCATGTATCCAATGACATGTTTCTTCTCCAGTCTGCTGGATGTACATTTGGGTAATTCTGCTAATTGCCAGTTATGGCCAGTTTATACCAGTGTGTGACCAGAAGCAGCCTATCCCAGGGTTGTCATGGCTGTATTTGCTCCATTTGATCCTTGGCTTTATCAGCTTTTTATGGATTTCACTAAAAGAAGGAGATAGAAAAAGGAGCATATTTGGATGTGGATGAGAAAACAGAAACTGGAATCAAGCTTCTCAGCAGAAATCATCTGAGGGAGAGAGGAAAGTCCTGTCTGTGGCAGTAAAATGACATGCTAGGCAGACTGAAAGCAACATTCATAGTTTTAGGAGCCCACTTTCCTCAGTGCATAAATTTAAGACATTGAAAATGTAGAGGCTACAGCATTTAGAGAGGTGATTGTGACAAGGACAGGGGAGAGGAGGGGCTCTGGATCTTACTGCCAACAATTCCAAATGAAACTGTGTTTATTACTGAAGAGGAGACCTCAAACTGGGAAATAATTTAGGTTTAAGGTTCCCCAAAATACATTCCTGTCCAAACAAGGGAACTGTCAAGCGGAGACTGCACACAGAACTGGGGGCTTTAGCTGACTGTCAGACCCTGATTCTCCACAACACTCAGCTGCAGAAGGACCTTCAGCAATCTGCAAACTCACTGCACATTAGCCAGGCTTTTGAAAACATCCTACTGCAAGTGAAACTGAGCTATGAAAATGGATCAGCCCTGAATGAATGCCTGTTGGGAGTTGCAAAGAGCCACTAAGTCCTGATCCCTGCAGGAGCTGCAGATGTTGCTGGAAGCCACTACTAACAAGAAGCCAAGTCTGTAGCTGGAGCTGCTCAGCACCTCTGAGGATTTGGCCTTCGATTTGAGCAGCCCACAGACCCTAAAGCCCAATCCTAGGAGGCTTCTGTGTAAGCTTTAGGAGGGGGAAAAATCTGAGGCAAGCTTTCAACCTTCTCAATTAGTTTTAGAAAGGATCTTCAAAGTTATTTTCATGAGGAAAAGGGCTGGAAAAGTAACTGGCTTAAAGGAAATCTGAAAATCTGGGTTCTGTTCTGTCCTCTCCAAACATAGCAACAGAGTTTTCAGGAATGGACCAGGTCACAAAGGCAAGTTGGAAAAGAAAAATATAATTAAGGCAAAAGACTTAACATGAAAATCAACACGTAAATGCAATCATGGCAAGTGATTCTGTTACTCATTTTCACACTTCTGCAAAAAAAATTCATGTTTTTCAGTTATCAAATAATTCCAAGATTTTAAAACATCAAATAAACTTTTGGTCAAGTTCTTGCCAAAAACAGGACATCCTACCATGTGGTCTAAGTGGAAAGTACTGTAGGGCATACAAAGCAAAAGGCAAGTTTTAAGAAGCAATTGTTATTTGGCTTTTAGTTTCTTTTTTGGCTTCTTTTGTTTTTTGCTTGATATACTGCACAGCTTAGCCATGAGATGCCAAATGTCTTTCCATCAGTTTCCAGGGAGAAGCCCCTGTCCCCTTTCTGCACCAGAGCTTGAATTTCTAGTAAAAATATTATCACCTTCCTTCAGTACATGCACTGCTCCAAACTTCGACAGATCATCAATTGGATTTCCCAAAATTCTGAAAACAGACTAAATCTCCGTGAGACCATTAAAAAAATTGAAGAAACAAGAAATTGGAATCCCCAGCATACTAGGGCTCTTTATATTCACATGATGACTTCTGAATGCTGAGGGATTAAGTCTTAAGGTATATTTTTGGGATCACACTTTCAAGCTTCCTACATAATCATGAGACCTAGAAAGTTTTGTTTTACCTTTAAAAAAATTCCTTTTGCTTTTGCAGGAGCTGAGGGTTTAAATAAAGCATCAAATACCTCAAAGTTCATGATAAAATAGTAAGAACTTGCAAAGCTGCCTATGATAACAAGCAAAACTCATTTCAGAAGCTAGTAAAGGAGAAGGAATAAAGTACAGTACAAGACAGGAGAAGGTTTTGAAATGTTACCAGTTTGGAAAGGCTGCATGCTTTCATTAGCTTGGCACTGTTGTGTGTAGCTATCTCACCTTTTTGTGCCCAGTTTTTGTTGGCCTCTCTGAGACTGAACCACTCACTAACAATTTCAGTCCATTCCCACTATTTCAGATTGTATTTCTCTTTTGCATCTTATTACTTCTTTTTCTGTCAGAATTTTCCACTGAAAATAGGAAGCTCCTGTTGCCTCCTTTCTTGCCTTGGGTACAGAGCTGAGGATTTATTCCAGCACAGCTCCTTCCCCTGCAGAGCACGGGTTTCCCACCCCTGCCAGAGGGAATGCTGCCCTGCCCTGGGTGCTCCATCTGCTGTGATCCACCTCTTCCCAAGCCTTGGGACATCCCTGGAGGAGAGAACTCTCCTCAGAAGCCAGTCAGATGCTGTGGTGTTTTCCAGTGAGTTGGAAGGAAGGTAATTCTTTTTGTGACCCCCTTTTACCTGAGAAAGCAAAGAGCCCTCCTGTCCAACCCCTGCTCCCAACAGGAAAGGAGGAGGAAAGGGGAAAGATCTCTGTGTGAGCATGGCTGGTATCTCACCCTAGTGCCACTGTAAATTAGCTGCATTTGAAGCAGCCCAGGCAAGAATCAGAATGTGGCAGAAAAGGAAGGATCATCTAGAGCAAGGATTCCCAAATATTTTTGAACTGATTAATATCAACTCTCAACATTTCTCAGATATTACCAGACACCAGATTTCTCACTGTCTCAAAAGAACTTCTATTTCTAAGGACTTCCATCTTCAACCACTTGCAAAGTGAGAGGATCTCACCTCTGCTCCTCACAAAGACAGACATTATTTGAACCTCCAATAAAATCTCTTTGGCATGACACAATACAGTTACTTTCTAGGAAGCTACTTCCAGTGCTTACAGAAGGAAACTCTGGCTAGATTCTTCACAGAATACCATCTCTGTTTTCCCCAGCAGACATGAAGGAAAAGGGAAGGTAGCTCTATTTTCTTAGGCCTCCTTCCTTGCTTTTGCTTCTCCATTCAGCTCCAAGCACTGTCTTGAAACTCGGAGCAGTATTCTGGTGTATCTAGAACAGAAAGATTCTCTCAAGCACTAGGACAAAATCCCAAAGCACAGGAAATAGAAATAGTGATGTAAACCAGATGGAACACTTCATTTCACTTGGGTTTGAGTAATTATTTTGTAAGCTTTCAAATACAAGAAGGGTTACATAGTAAATGATAGATGTATTTGTCTTAAATAAATGCATGTAGTTATTTATTTGATGCTTTCAATAGGTGTTTTAGATATAGGATTCTATGATAACCAGCTCTAAGATTTTATAAATTTACGTAATATTTACCTAAATTAGATATCTAGAAATGCCATGGAAGTTGCTTTCTACTTTTAAAGGTCACAAGTTTTACAGTTTTAAACCCCTGGTACAAAGATAGAAAGCATATGTTACATGTTTTAATGGGACTTTTTAAAAACTTGAGATATTGAAGAATATAATCAGGCATTTAATATAATTTAATATCTCAGTTGCTTAAAGCCAGATTACAGCTGGGTCATAGAAGTGAAAAATAGAAATGGACACAAATTTTAAGATGAGATGTGGCTGATGAGGTCATTGATGACCTCAGTTCCACTACTGGATCAAGGTATCTGCTAGACCAAATATAGAAATTCTCCCACTTCAAAACCCAGCCTTACCTCAGTTCTATCACAGTTCTAGCCCCCTTTTTGGATTACCAAAGATGTATGAACACTGATCAAAGTACTGACCATATATATCAAAAATAATATCACAATCATTGTCATTAGACTATGAAAATCTGTCATTTAGATACCAAGAGCATTAATTGTAGGATTATGAAAATCTGGGATGAACTGTGGTGCACAAGATAAATTATAAATTTATTTAAAATTATAACTACTTGAACTCATATAATACCAGGCTGCTCAAGAAATGCTGAGGGACTGCTACCTCCAAGTCTGTTTTCATTTACAAGTTCCCTTTAGAAATGTTGAAGAATCTGTACCTATAAGAAAATTTCTCGCTCACTGAAACCACCTATTTTTAAGGTTTTATTTAAGGGAGACAATGAATAAGACTAAATTGTTGCCAGGCATGAAGTAATTTTAACAAATACATTCGAAGTCTATAATACAAAATATTGGAAAATTATATGTACAGTAATCTTAAGCAACAAGATGATAACATTCTTGGAATCCAGAAACTCTTCTATTCATTCTGTTCTTCTTCTTTCAACCTCACTGTGGGAGGCTCCATCTCTGACATCTTTATATATGATGTTCTCATTTCAAAATGCCACTGAACCTTCAAATGAACACTTGCCTACGATCTTTGAATTCAAAAACCCTTAAATCAAGGTTTTTATATTTTAGTGCACTCAGCCGTAATGTGCAGTGAAAGAATTTTGGTATTTAGTCTAGGTCTTATTTCAGAAGAAAGGAAAAGACGACTCTCAAAATGAAAACAATAGTTCAGTAGAATGAAATACCAGCAGTGCTGGGTAATTTCTAGACAGGATATTTCAAACATGTATTGAAAAGAGAAGAAAACGGAAAACCTTTTGGAAAGTTAAATCTGGAGAAAAATACAGTATTCTTTATAAGAATTTATCATATATTATCATGAAAGAATGGAAATAAAATGATGTAGGGCAAGCAGTGTCTGTGCAGTACTTGGAGCCTGGCACCTACCCAGTGTTAGTGTGTGTAGGATTTGCATGAAGAGCTTTGAGCATCTCACTCCTGGTGGACAGTAGGACAAGGCAAGCAAGGACAGCTTGATGCTCTGTGGTGGACACGAAATTATCATCAACACACTTCTCATATGCTTTAAACCAACCTTTTTTTTGTCATTGGACTGTCGAGGCTTTAAAACTACAAATATTTTCTGAGGCCACTTGTTAGAACAAACCCTGCCCTTTTAAAATCACCTATACACACACAGTTCTATAGGATATAAACTAAACCAACTGCTAAGTGATTTGGTGGAATGATGCTGATCTGCTACTGAAGTCTCAAGTCAATCTTTTATTTTCTCTTTTGAGATTACCTCCCTGAGCAACGTGTTCCAGTGTCTCACCACACCCACAGTAAAAAATCTATGCTATATTTTCTCTCTTTCACTTTGTACCCATTACTCCTTATCCTGCCACCACAGCTTCTGAGGAAGAGTCCCTCTTCAGCTTCCCTGTAGGCCCCTCCAAGTACTGGAATGTGGCTCTCAGGTCTCCACTCTCACTATACTTAAATAGCCATCAGAGCCACAAAGAAATTAAAGCTTATTTACACAAAAAAGTTAAAGCTTAACTAGTGGCAGAAACATCAAAAACACAGGTACCTCCCTCCTTCTGACCACTCTTAAGCTCTGTAACTGCTAAGAACAATATCAGGATGTTTTTTTCACCTTAACTGAGTGACTGGCACAAGAGCTGTGCAGTTATGGGAAGCAGAAGAATGCACATTATATATGGATGCATTCAACTTGCAGATGTTAGCAGTTCCCAGGCAGCTAGAGGAAGAACACTCTGGCTGCAGGTCCTGATGGCACAGCCAGCACTGCACAGTCCCCACTCATCCAGAGAAGCTGCAGGATGTGCATGGCAGGATGCACTGCTCAGATCCCTTCAGGATGCCCTGGTCCATTCCCTTCAGGATGCTCTGCTCCATTCCCTACAGGATGCACTGCTGCATCCCCTTCCCTCTCTGTTCCTGCATGTTGCTGGCAGTGCTCAGCAGCTCCCTTTGACTGCACAGGTTGCTGGAACAGCTCCAGGGCCCCAGAGAAAAGTGAGCACCTAAAAAATGCTCTGCTGATGAAAATAAAAAGAAGATGAACAAAAGAGCAGTGCAATACTCAGTGCTGCCCTACCACCACTTTAATTTTCAGCATTTAAGCCCCGCCTGTATATGGTGTTACACCATGACAGCTGAGCAAGTCAGCATTTGAGGTCTGCTACTCTAAGGACACCAGAAGTCACCATCCTTAATTTGGAATTATTCAAATGCTCTGACCTCAGCAGATGTAATGAATGTTAATGCATTTGCATTCTGATATTTCAGGAATAGATGCGATAGATGAAGAAAGAAATCAGAAAGGGGTGAAACTAGTCTCATATCTATAGCACCAAATGTTTTTTCAGGTGCTAAATCACATTTTCCATTTTCAAATTAGTCTGAGAGGAAAAACAAAAGTTAAGAGAGTTATCAGTTTTCACAGTTAATTCTTTTCACCTAAAGAGGATATAACCACCATGTCATTCACATGTACACAGAGGCAAGAACTCTTGGATTATTACGAATGTGAAGATATAGAAGAAAGTTATAGCTGTGGAAAATAAATAAAAGAATCTTTCATTATCAGTCAGAGCTTCTAAATCATATGTATTATTTTGATCAGAAAATGATAAAACATTTTCAAATAAGAAAAAATAATGCTTGTAGAAAAGTGCAAGCATCTACAAGTTTAGATACAAGCCAACTGAACTTACATATCTAGACCTGAAAGTAAAAACTGTACACAAGTGAGCTTTCTTACAGAGACTATAGTGCTTCTTGATTTAGGTACTTGGCTAAAATCCTGCAAAAGTTACTATATTTATTAAATGACTTTCGGAGTTTTTGCACCTAGAAACATGTAACTTCACACTTATACAATTTTACAGCAACAACAGTACAGAAATTTTCCAACCCCAACATTTAATATACAGGTTAAGAGTGATATTTTTAAGTGCTTCAGCAAAGGTTCAGTAAGTTCAGTTGTCCATGTTTTAAAACTGTATCTATCTTAAAGGCATTATAGTTCTGGCTCCAGCTATCAGGTTTTACAGAAAGACATTAAAGACAGATGAAAGACTGCTAAGTGCACGAAACATTAAGAAAACCAATTAAATATCTATCTACTTCAAATATCTAATCCAGCTGTGGAGTACCACTGAGTACAAGCAAACATAGGGAGGTGCAAGTATTGGTTTGTCATTTGTGGTGTCGACTGCCCAGCAACACACATGGCAATGATGGGGTTAAAATCTTCCCAGGAGTAACAGAGGAAACCTTTTCTTCCCCAAAGGTATTACCCCAGCTGCTGGATAAGCAGGCAAGTTCCTCCAGGTGAGGATGCAGGTGGGTTGATTGAGGTAGTCCAGCCATGAGGAAATCTGCTGGGATCAATTAGGACAACCCAGATACAAAAATGTAAGGAGAATTCATTTAATCCCTTGTTACTCCTGGTTCCCCACTCTTGACTCTAAGCTGAGGGTCACAGAACTGAATTTTGAGGAGCACTGTAAGGGTAATCTGTTGGTTGCCAGTTTTTCAGTGGAGTACCTTGATAAATTAATTTCTCTTAAGCAATAAAGCCTCATTCATTTTAGAGGTGCAAAGGAAAAATATAAACTTAAATATCTTAATGTAGTTCCCTTTCTTCCTTACTTAATAACAGTTTTTTATTTTAATTTTTGGTCCCAGATCTGACAATAGGGATAGCCAATCATTCTTTGCAAGAGGAAGAGCTAGGATTGTTCTCTGTGAAGGTATTGGCTTCTGGAACAGTCTCATCAAGAAAAAATCTAGTGTGTTTCCTAAGTTATGAAAAAATATTAATTATTTTTAGAAAGACTCCCAAAAATTTAAAATACATACTCTTGTGTTAACAACAGGAAAATGACAATTCTGTGTTTAAAACTTTATATATAGGTCATCTTTTCAATGTTGCTCGGACAGAAGCAAACCTCAGCCTTCCAAGCCTGGGCCTGAATACCCCAGTGAAATGTGAAAAATGGGGATCACAAACCCAGGTTTGCTTCACCATAGTACTGAGTGTTTTGGGTTTGTGGTTCTTTCTCTCCACTGAGAGCAGCACTTGCTGCTGGAGCTGAGCCTTCCCCAGAGCTGCCTGCAGCCTTCTGAACAGAGAGCTGCCATTTCAAACACCACCTTTTTGTCCAGTATCAACCCCAAAATATTTGGAAAAGGGCAAGTAGAGGAGGAGCTCAGTGTCCCACCCAGCAGAACTCACTGCAGAATGTTTGCTCTAGTAGTATAACACTCACATTTCTACCTTTCACTAAATCTCTGTGCATGTTTTATTTGAATGAAAAATAGTCAGGGATTAAAATTACTATTGCCTTATTCTTCTATCCTCTATTATACAATCAGGTACAAGTAAAATCCCTGAGGCAGAACAAAGCTTTATTGACTGGAAGCAGACACAAACCTGTCCTATTATAATTAGGGAGAGTTTTGAATTGGTTTCAAGGGACTGTCAGAAATGAGCTTCAGAATGGATGCATGAAATATCTTGTCTTTTGTAGATCCTCCAAAGCTATGTGCTCTTAGAGCACACAAGAACATGTTCCAGTTCAGGAGCAGAAAAACATGAAACATATGAAGCCACTTTGCCAAGGAGGAAGCCCACTGTAGGCAAAGATAAAGCATTCCTGAGAAAAGAAGGGGGCTGTGAGGGGAAATCCCCAAGAATTTTAAAGTTCTGAGAGGAAAAAAAAAAAAAAAAAAAAAAAAAGTAGAAGAGAAAAGGCAAAGACCAGTTTTGAAAAAAAAACCAAAACAACCAGTCAATATGGAAAAAAAGAAAAACCAACCCAAAGCCCAAAATAAAATTCCTTTTTTTTTTTCTGAAAAATGAAATCTGTTCTAACAATATGCCTACCCATGGTTTCATGGCTGCCTCACAGCTCATAAATTAAGCAAGTTCTAACCTGAGCACACTTAATGCTGAAAGAGGCACAATGTTTGATTTTGTAGACTCTATTCATCCTATGATCTATGGAGGTGTTAAAATGCCTTATGTTGGAGGAAAATTAACCAAAGAAGAATGGAACAAGACTCATGCCTTTGAGGTCCCTCTGGCATTACTTCTAACAGGACATGTGTAAACACTGCTGTTCTGGACAAATTTCAAATGGAAAGCAGAGGTAATAAAGAAAACCAAAGTGTAGTAGTGTCAGTTAGAAAAATTATTGTTTCCAACCCCTTTTAAAGATTTTAGACCAGTACTGGTGCAACTGTTTCCCACCAAAAGCTTTGTCCCTAAACAGATTTGCACTGCTCTCCAGCCTCACCTACTAATATATGGGGAGGGCTTTTGGAGAATCCAGGTCAGTGATGTATTTCAGCATGGTTGTTTTAGTTTATTTCCATTTGAACTGAGGCCATTTTAAGTAGCAAACAGAACTGCTTTACTATATCCTTATTTCTCAGTGCTTAACATTCCTTTGCAAGACAAAGAGCACGTAGTAATTGCTCAAGCAGCGAATTGATAAGAAAGGGCTATTGTGATCATCCCCCCCACAGTAGCCATTACAGTGGCATATTTATATTGTAAGACATGGTGGGACACAGCTTCCTGTACCCTCAGCTCTGCAAAGCTGTAGGGAAAGGTGGTCTGGAAAGCAGCAAGACAACACTGAACACATGGAATGTCTCTTTGTGCATTCCCGTGGTAACGCGCCCTTCTGGGACAACACTGCTGCCATTGTACAACATGAAAAAATGATGTCCATTTCCATCAAAGAACAGCAAAATAGAGAGAGTTTTAGTGTGGTTAGCCTGAGTTCAAAGCTTGGGGTAACACACTTATGGATGAACAGAATAAACACTTACACTTAGGCTTACTGTACACAGCTTAACGAACACATATGAAGATCATATAAATAATTCACATTACTCAAGAGGTGGTGAGTTGAACAAGTCCCTTCTGGTTAAACTTATTTAAAGATAAGGTGAAGTTAAGTGAGTGATGGCACAGTTACAGAGGCCACAGTCCAAGGGGAATTTGGACAGTCTAAGTTACACTACCAGAGTGATTTGT
>WEIU01009850.1:130608-135608 GCA_013389925.1 Aegithalos caudatus | reverse complement strand
AAGCAGCACAGGAAATGTATTTGGCTGTAGGTGCATTGTAAATATTAACAAAACAATCAAAAAAATGCACAGTTTTATATTTTCCCTTTTAAACACCTTCTTACTTTTAATTTTCAGCCATTCTCCACTCAGTTTAGAATAACATAAACAACTACTTCACATCCAACTATTATTGATCTGACATCTGATAATACTTTAACACAAAACGCAAATGCACTTCTATTGTATCTTTCAAAAGAAATTCTGCTGTTAAACTTGATTTATTCAGGTATTCTGAAGCATAAAAAACCTCTCTGAATACATTTTTTCTCAAAGATGGAAGGCGAGGAGCTTGATCAAAAATGGTTTTTAATACCAAGGTATTTTTCTTGACTTTACAGTGATGCCATTGTCCATGCCACATAAGGAATTAAGGAGGTAAACTTGTAGCTCTCAAACTTAACAGGACTTCTGACATTCACATGGAGCCAATTCCCCTGAAAGATTCCCTGTTCTGTGAATTGCACTGCTTTAAAGTTGTAGCTATTTTGTTGGGGTTTTTTTCACTTTTGATTTTCATCACAGCAGCATGCTACTCAGTATGCCAAAAAGTTCTTTCAAAACCCAAGGTTTGTGGAAACACAGAGAGAATAAAAAAGAAAGCAGGAGACAGACAGCTGGCTCAGTATGTAGCCTTGTTAGACAAAAAAAGAGGTTTTGGACACAAAGCAACCTTTCACCATGGCTTAGAGGGAGTGCTAAAGAGGCAATTCATACAACACATGGTTAATAAGTAAGAAAATTTGACTGTTTGGTGTTAGTGTACACAAGGGAAACTGTGGAAGTTGTTATGGATTGAGGTATTTTATTGTGGAGATCATGTAGACCCTTCAGTGTGTCATCACAATTGATAAAACTCGCCTGCCTTTCCTAAAACTTTGAGTAGGAGTTCAGGAATCTGGCTTTCAACTGTGTCCTATTTCCTGATTCCTGGACATGAGCCCTAAAGGAGAGGAAGCATCATAAAATTCTCATCACTTCCCTCCTCTGCTGCTGCTTGTGAACACAAACTCAGGATTTGGAGCTAGCAGGAATCTGCATCTACTCTTATTGAGTCTGGGAAAAGCCATGATAACATGGCTGCTGTAAGAGCAAGATCTAAGAGAAGAGCATCTGATTGGTTTGAATTCTGTAAAACATAATCAGAAAGGACATTGGCACATCTCTGAGTGCCTGGAGGACAGCAGGGGCCCAAAGACTGCTAAGCAATGCACGGGAAGCACAATAAAGCCCATTAAGCTTCAGGTGAGGGAGTCAAACAAGGTCTCTAACAACTGGCTGACAACCACATTGGGCTCTTGCAATCAGATCAAAACCTGAGTATGCACCCTCTGGAACAGAGCCCTTAATTCAGGGCTCGAGTCAAAGTCCTGGCTCAAACGGGAAACAGGGATCAGCAGATGATTGAGGGGGGGATGTAATATCTTCATGTTGTAAAAATATCATTTTTGGTGTAAAATAATATCATTATGCCTGTAGGAAATTAACCTTGAATACATACTGCTTATAGTAGCATATGTGCTGTTTCCCAGTATTAATGTCATGCCTGGGTGAATAAAAAGGACTGCAACATCTTCCAAAGCCTTAGCAAAGATGAGAAACAATATGAAACACACACTATTTTCATCTAGGCAGGTGAGATGGGCAGCCTCTAAACTTGTCCTCCTAGATTAGTGCAAGGCCATGACAGGAAAAAAAAAAAAAAAAAAAAAAAAAAAAAAAAAAAAAAAAAAAAAAAAAAAAAAAAAGAGAAAGGAAAAAAGGTAAATTTTGGTAAATCATATGAAAGAGTTGTAAAGTCATATGGAAAAGGAACTCTACAAGGAAAAAATACATCAACATCTTGAGACACTTAGTGTATTAAGGAACTTGAGACAGACGATATTAAACAACTTAATGTAATTTGTTCCCAAAATTTAAGTGGAACTACCATCCAAACCCCTTATCCATAATAACAGGTACCGTGACAGTGATTTGCAGTGATTTCTCAAATAAGTGCCATGTCCATCACAGAAATAGTCCTTGAGGACTTCATAAGGGTATTGATATTAACTTCCTTCAGCTGTGGTTCTTGCCCTAAGGGCAAATAACATAATTGCACAGCAACATACATTTGGGCTCAGCTTGCTGGTTTGTACAGTTCTGCACTTCCCTATTGTTTCATTGTACAAGATGTCATTGCACCCCTTTGATAACATGTCTGAGTATATCAAAGGCCAAGGGAATTCTGTTATGTAAACACATCATTTATTACTATATACAGCAATGATTACCTGACATCAAAGCTCATCTAGGAGCACGCTGTGTGAGTGTGGAGGAGGCCTCCCAGCTAAAAAGCCCAATCGATTGACAACAGTGTGGAGCAGAGACAGGGGTGGGAAGGGGCTTCCATCAATACCTCCACCACTGCCAGGAGAGAGTCTCATGTGCAACAGGACTTCAGTATGGATCCAAATCCTCCTCCTCCAAAACTGCAACAAAACCACAGGGCAGGGTAGTACCTCTCTTCTGCTTTGCTTATTAGGGCCAAAATTTAGGGCTAGAGGATGCAGCAGCCTGCAGTCACAGCTAAGGCAAGGATTGATCTCTCTGTCACAATGTCCACCAGCTCTGTCCAGGCAGACAATTACAGGATTTAGAGAATCAGAGAATCATACATTTAAAGGGTTAGAATGGACTTTAAAGCTCATCTAGTCCCCACCCCCCTATCTCCCATCCGACCAGGTCTTGTTCAGCCTGGCCTTGACCTGCCAGGGTTGGGACATCCACATAAAACCTTTCTGACCATACAGGCAACTGCATTGAAAACAGTGAACCAAAGACCACACAGAATAACCACAGTTACCATGGGAATACCAAAAAGGACTACTCTGGAGATTTAAGGGGTAGTTAATAAAGAGCATCATTGTGCATTTGAAAAGTTAAACTACTTTTCTATGTAATCAGATTCAAGTTTATTATCCTGACAGAGGAGGTATGAAACATAAGTGATCTGCATTCACCTAAAGGATTGATAGAGGTACACGAGCAACAGTATTCTAAAGAAAATTATGTGCAAATACAAAAAGTGTCCCAATGCATTTAAGTGGTACCTCAAGCAGGCACTAACCTTTACAGTTTGCATGTAGGTAAAGATAGGCAAATTTATCATCTCACCTTTGGCTCCACTGTAAATCTCTTCAGATCCAGGATTTCTCCAACAATTCTTCTATTTAGAGAAGAATAAACTCTCCTGTGCCAACACAGTGAATCCTCCCATGCCTGCGTTTTGATTGTCCAGCAATCAGGAGGAACAGCTCCTGTTTCACCATACATTTTGCTCTAAATTCAAAACAAGGGTAGTTGGAGACAACATCACTTAAAGTGAAATGCATTTTTAAAAAAACCTTTGAAGACACAAAGAAAAAATAAGTTTCATTTCTCTAAAAAGAAAATTCTGCAGAAAGAACTCCACCCAAATATTTAAAAAATAAGCAAATTCTGATTAATAAAATTCAATGTAACCAAATATCCTATTTTCATAATGATGCCAAGTTTGTGTAAGCAAAGGTACAGCTGAGCCAAAATGAATCCTGAAAAAAATCTCAGTGAAATGACAACTTTGAATTTGAGGCCTGATGGGGTATGACAAAAATCCTACTCTGATAGGATAAGAAATGAGGAAGGCTCCAATACATGGGAAAAATACGTTCAGACTGTGGTCAGGAAGGTTTTGGATGGGTTTCAAAGAGGGGTAGTGGAAAAGAGAGTTAAGGGAGAGGAACAATAAAGGTAGCTCAGATGACAGTAATAGAGAAAATGGGTGAGAAATCTAGCAATAATAGAAAGCAAAATGTGGTATCAGCTGATATGAAGCACAGAAACAGGGCTTGATGAAAACTTTCTTTAAAAAAAAAAGGAAAAAAGAGGCAAATTTATAAATCTTCAAGGATAGCACAGGGAGAGCTGTAGGATAGAGATGCAGCATTATTTGGCCCTGCTTGTGAGTAGAACGTGCAAGCCTTGACTAAGCAGGAAGAGTGTTTTGGGAAATCTTCTATTTATTTTCTTCTGTGGGCTTTTTGCATTGTGTGTTCTCAGCTCAATACATGTATTGACTATTAGTGTATTCTTTCTGTGTTATTCTAAATTTCTGAAAGGGGCTGGTGTTGATTTTTGGGAACATAAGGCACAACTGTAAAACACAAAATCTATATAGAAAGCAATAGAAAGAATCTCCAAAAAATCCCTACTCCCTGACCTTCCTGTTAAAGAGGAAGAAAACTCAGGCAAATAAATTCTCCTCAGCTCAGCTGTGATTCCTTTCAAACACATCCTCGATCACTTCCACCCTCTAATTTCTTTAGGCAGTTTACAGACCCTTCCTTGAGAAGAGTTGATCTCTTCCCTTATGCATCCAGCAGTCCTCCAGTAAGGTTACTAATACACAAGGTGTATGGGTCAGCTCAATAATGACATATTGCTGCTCAAAATATAGAAAAATTACAGTTTTCATAAAAGTAGAAATTTCAGATCTCCCAGAACAAGATGTCCCTGAAGGGATAAATTCTTTTATTAAACTGTGAGCTGGGATATAGACATTTTCACCAATATTTAAGGCCTGGCATTAGTCACCACATACAATCTGGGTAAGACTCTGGCAAAAGGGTAAATATGGCAATCTGTAACCTTTCCCTTTTTGCCATAGTAAGCTCAGTCGTCTCTAGAAAAGGCAGGAATTGCAATAGCTTTTGAGACAGTATCTTTAAAGTATTAGCATTTTTCTTTATAATGGGCAGAACGTTCTAAAATGAAGGCATGGAAAATAAGGTAGAAGCAAAAGAGTATTGAGGCAAAAGGGAGGAGAATACATATTTCACAGATATATATCTATGGCATTTTATGCCATATGCATGCAGAGATTGTAGAAGTACCAGTATTCAATCAGAATTATGGCCTCTTAGTAAAGAAAAGGGAAAAAA
>WEIU01009850.1:113201-124592 GCA_013389925.1 Aegithalos caudatus | reverse complement strand
TTTTTTTTTTTTAAACAAGATTTCTAGTATGTTCAGTTGTGTTATTTTTCTTGGAAAAAAAAATAGTCATTCAGCCCACCAAGTTTGTGTTGTGGATGGACAGACACTTTGTATGGGTCCATATCTTTTCTAGTGCCTTCCAGCCCAGCCTTCTGCTCACACTGCTCTTGGGAGTCTCTGTGTAAAGTTGTCACAAAAGGCAGCACATCCCTGTGTGCTATCCTCTGATGAAGTGAGTGATGGCCACTGGTTTAACTGCCTTGTTGAGCATCCTTCCACTACTGCTGCACCTACTGAATGCATTTCAGTTGTGCAGGAAATGCAGAATATATATGTATCATTGCATTCTGTCAAGGGTAGCACCACAGTGAAATTATTTGAATTGTTTTTTTTTCAGGGACTGCATGAAAAAAAATTTACTTCTCAGTGTGCTGCTGTCCATCACTACATATATGGCAACAAAGAAAAGGACTTGGGAGCTGAAGGGATGCATTATGTAGGAACCAAAAAGAATAATTACTCAAAAATGGTGACTCAGTTTCAATTTATGTCAAGATTTTTGGATGGTGATCTGATTTTTTTTGAGATTTATTCACCAGTTTTAGGCTTTATAGCATTGGCCATGGTACCTTCCACTGCCTTCTCCACAGTGCCTGTTCAATATGCTCAGATGAACTGGTTTTTCCACCAACCTTCTGTACTGCTTGTTCATATTTTTAAAAAATACTGTTTATTCAGTTGGCCTTGATCTAAATAGTTTTCTCACCTATATTTAATACACTTGCCAAAGATTTCTCCCCTCCCCCTTCAAGAAACAAGGACTTTCCACTGTTTTTTTTTATTAAAAAACAGATATTTGTGCCATTAGGAAATTTAGGTGATAAAACAAAGCCCTAGAAAATAAACCAGGATAGATGGCTCCTATTTTCTTTTTTCATTTCTCTTGATTTCCCATCTTTATTTTTGAGGACATCTAAGAGAAAAAACACAGCAGGAGATCTTCTTATAACAGATTTTCTGCTCTGAAAAGGATGGTGTCCCTGATACACTAAAATGAATTCGAGTAAAATATTTTGTACCTCTCCATGATATTTTAGAAGTACCAGAGGCAGAAAGAAAAAAGGAAAAGAGGCAGGGATAGTTCAACTGTATATATGTTCAGATCCTTGTCTTTCTCTAACCCTACCCCAGTACTGCATTTTTCTTTTTTTACTAAGAGAAAAACTCACCCTAAAAAGGACTGGGGCATATTGCCTTACTATTGTAGGCTAGAGTTTTATAAATTTTTTTATAACATATCAGCAGGAATAATTGATGAGGACACAAGTCAGTGACATTGCAGACTTTTTACCTGAGAAGGAATTCAAAGGTTATTAATATTCTGGTATTTCATAGTAAAACACAGAATAATTAAAATACTTTTAACAGTTCAGATAGTATTTTATCATCAAATTTCAGGAAGACTTTTTTTTCTGATTCCTTACATACCTTCCTCCATAATAGTCTAAAGGAGACTGGATAGCTGCTCAAGCATGTTTAGGCAGAGGGATTGGTTACCTCAGTAACATTTTGTATGGCACTTTCTCCAGATCATGTTTCCAAACATGGTTTCCATTTGGCAGCTTACTTATGTATTTTGCTTACCTATATTTGCTTACAAAAGGAATTTAAAGCTATATCCAAGGCTTTCTCTAAGGTTTAAGGCTTGTGACTTTATAGCACTGGTTTAGCCAAAGGTCAGACCTGAAACCAATTCCAATAAGAAATGGGTGATGTACTTCACTTGAACAAGGACTATTTGGGCTCAGATCAAGTCAATTAGAAACAGGTTTAAACTGAGGGGAAACAAGCTGTTTTTAAAAGGCAATAATGATGTCTCTGGTGATTTGTCTAAATGTAACAAAAATCTGTGAAAATCCATGTGCAATCCATAAATAAAAGCTCAAATGCCCTGAGAGAATCCTTCCCACCACAGCCTAGGTATGCAGAAGCATGGGATTTTTTAAGCTGCTGAACCATGCCTCTATCCCAATAAAAATATGATTTGCCCAATACACCTTGCTGGTGACTGTTGCCTACAGTCTGCCAGTATTGCATCATTTTTTTCTCATTGTGCAGTGCTACAAGACTGTTAATGATGCCATAACAGGTTGCTGTCTGGAATTACAGCATCTCATATATTGACTTATTAGCCAATAGATCTGAAATAATTATTCTGAACTCCTGACCATGTAGCAGATTAAACTGATGAAGACATGAAATATATGCTTTTGAGGTGTCTTGAAGGGGTGCTCAGCAGTAAAGTGCATCTGTTGGACTGGGAGGGAGTCAAAATGAAGTCCAATTTACATGTTGCAAAAAGGGATTGGATGTGTAATGAGATCTGATATCTCCATTGGTATAGGATAGTCATGGCTTTTAATAGATTATCCTAGTGTCCATATAGATATTTCCAAAGACATTGATTTCCCACGTTTTTGTCCCAGTGCTCCATCCTAGCCCCTGATGCTGATGGGCAGGAGAAGCCAGCCCCCATCAATGCAGCTGATATAGAAATCAACAGCATGGCAAAAACCCTCCTCCAGTGGCTTTGAGGCCCTGGCCCTGCTGCAGAGCCTGACACAAACACATCTGATGTCCCACTGCTCCTCAGATGGAATTGCTACAGCCACTTGCAATCTTGGGATACCCACTGCTTCTCCCAAGAAATATTAGAGGCTGGCTCATTTCTGACCATGAAGCTCAGTGTCTTGAAAAACCTCAGCTCCAAAGTCTTGGAAATTGGGAGGGGGAAGGGCAAGGAAAAGGAATGACAGCTTCCTGAATGTTCTGATGCAGAAAAAAACACTCAGTTTGCAATCTAATGCCTCATTTTTAAAACAATTTCACATTAAACATGGATATTAGCAGCGTATCATTAGGGTCATATTTCCAAAATTTTGCAAGACCTGCATTCCTCTGATTTTAACCAACATTTTTAACCAACACAGTCATGAATTAGACTATTATTTTTCCTACCCATATTGACCACAATGCTGCATGGGAAATCAAGAGTAATTTCACACAATAGTGGTTTTTGTTTTGAGAACCTCATGCATAAGACAACAAGCAGTTGCTTTTTGCTTGTTTTGTTGATTTTTTTTTCCTAAAAGTTCTCATTCTGCTTTAGGTAAAAAAAAAACTATAAAGAATAGAAAAAATAAAATATACCATAAAATACATGACAACAAAAAAATTAAGAATATAATCCTTTCTGTGATGTTTTCTTTTTATTTGCCACTCTGGCTGGCAGTAAATACTGTAGGGATAAGGAAAAAATTCACATTGACAAAATAACAAAAACTATATAACTATATATAGTTTACTATTTAATCAGCTTCAAAGAAAAAAAAAAAAGAGCAAAGCCAGATAGTTCTTTTTAGAAGGAGGTGATTTCACTTAAAATGGAGAAAAAAAGATCATTAAAATTACAATGATCATTAGAAGATAATGAATGTGTTCTTCTGCTGCATTCATAGAAAGACCCAAAGTACCTTTTCATTCCACATTCTATATTACAGCTCCTCTCCAGATTTAGCAGAGAATATCCCCAAATCTAATGGGTTAAATGCTTATTATACCACTGTCTTATTTGTAACATAAGGCACCTACTACAAGCCTACTCTTCATGCAAAATTGCCAATTTATAGCAATATTCCTTGTTTAGAAAACAAGGCTATCCAAACACTATAATTACAATATGCACCAGCAGGCATAACCCTGCATTAATGCACAGACTCCAGATACATTCGTCAAATAGAGTTTTTTTTCTCTTTGCCTTCTTCTCAGGGTACTTTTAAGTTCAGGGACAGAGAACATGTCTTCATTAGAAACATTAACATTCACAGGCTGTAGTAAATTTTGACAGTGAAAAGGTCTCTGTAACCTTTAGTTGTGCAGAAATTTACTTCCCAAGAAAATTACAGCTGGCACTGTCTTAATTAATGCTAGCTTTCTTTTCTGAAAATTGTGGGCTTGTCAGTAAAAAAGGCAGAAAAACCTGAGTTTAAAACACTGGACACAAAAGATGCCTAGAAATAAAGCCCTGCAAAATTTCATAATATTGCTCTGTTTTTGTTCTACAGTAAGGAGATGAAAAGATCTAATTTGATTTTGCCAAATGGAGCAACATATATGTAATATAGAAATGATTTGCATTCTCTCTTTTGTCTTTGAGTTTTATCATGTAAAGAGCGCTTTTTAAGCCATTCTGTTTTAAAAGCAATAGGTCAAATAAAATCTATATCTGCAGGGGGAGGGGAATAAGGTATGACTTCATTTTTTTTTAGCATTGCTTTAAATGATCCTAGTAAATCATAGCCAATGGTAAGAAATGCAGCAGTGTTGTTCATGCGATTTTTAATTGCATGACATCTTTTTTTCTCATTTCTAGAATTATTTTAGTATTTAGTACAAATTTTATCCTTAATAGTCACTTCTACACATCTCAGAGTTCTATTTTGATGGTATAGATACTTTGATCTTTGATCTTTGTAAAGATCGTTTATTTGCTGACTGAATTTTGATCATCGTGCAGGGTTTTTTTTAATTGCTTGGCAAAGAGTTAAATATATACCCTACCTCTGAACAGCATTTTCTTACACACAGGTTGTATCATTGCTAAAAGCAAATACATTTTTTTGCCTTCCCTTTTTTCTTAAATGTAGAATGAGCAATAACATGCTTCTACATTATTTGTCACCAGAATCTCCTGGATATTGCTTATGCACTTCCTCGTACAGTCTTTCAGGAGAGATTTACAACATTTTGTGTTTGGAATTACTGTGCAGTTCCCAGCTCCATCACTGGAAGCAATAAAGCTCCAGTTCCACATAAGATTCTTGCATACCAGGACATGACACCACTTTGGCACTACGTGAAGCACCAATACTGCGTGTCAGCTGTTCAAAACATTTTATGCAAGTTCCTACAAGCACTTTAAATTAAGGTGCCCTGTATAAATGGTTTATTCATGTTTATGAAATGATTAGTTGGTGCCACTACATCCTTTAATAACTTATTGTAAGGCATGTTATAAAATGCATCATCAATAAATGCTTAAAATGCTGCCACAGCAAGGTGATAAGCTGTTACAACAATATTTTAAGATGTAAGTATTGTTCAAATAGTTTGTCTGCTGTTTCAACGCATACTCCCAAGTTTTTTTACAAGCACGTTATTGAATGCTGTATAAATAATAAAATATTTATGCAGATCACCTTAATTTAAAGTGTTACTCTGTTTCCATAACTTCAGTGGAGACGCCACATCGCCTGAACATGCTCGAAGGTACAGAAAGGCATCAGAAGTGAAACATCCCTATCTTAGATGCAAATCTCTGTATTATCACCCTGAGACAGAGAAAAATCACAGCATTCCCCAGACACAGGATTTGTATTTTCAAGGCTAGAACCATTAACCGTTTAAGGAATTGTCACGAATAAAGGGAAAGAAACCAAAAGCAGGCACCTAAAGTCTGAAGTCCTGAAAAAATGTCACACCCAAAAATGTTTTGGCTCTTTGTAGCACTTGGCAATGTTACTGAAATAATAAAATCATAATGTGGCTTATGGAGCCCATATGGACAAATGTAGGATAAAGGCATCTCTCAGACACTTTCCATACTGGAAAACAAACAGAATAACATTATGGACAAATGTAATAAAAGGAGTATGTTCATAAAGCAGACACTGATTGGGACATGAGCTTATGCATTTATCTGCTTCTCACCTTAGCCACAATGAGCAGGAAGACTTAAGTGATGCTCCAAAAGGGCATGCAACCTCTGGAAGAGAAAGACAAATTCCTTGCTTAAAAAGGGTGCAGTAAGTGCAAGAGCATAATGAGGGGTCCTACGGACATACTTACATAAGAGATTAGTCAAATATCCTTTGCTTATTCTCAAATTCATTGAACTACTTACAGAAGGGAGAAGATTGAAGAAAATCACTTCTCAATATTGGCCTGAACACTGGGATTTCTACTCCTTTCTGTGAGGTTCCCTGTGACCTTGGATCACTTCTTTATGGGCAGGCTGAGACAGGCCTTAATTCCAGCTTGAGGAAAGGCAGCCACAGGGATACTCAGTACAGCTAAAGAGACAGAGCCAGAGGAAAGGTCTGCCCTTGAAGGAAGAGAGGCAAAGGAAAAGTCTGCCCTTGAAGAAAGAGAGGCAAAAGGAAAAGTCTGCCCTTGAAAGAAGAAAGGCAAAAAGAAAGGTCTGCCCTTGAAGGAAGAGAGGCAAAAGGAAGTCTGCCCTTGAAGGGGTGAAGGAAGGCCAAAGGGTGGTGAGACACGGAGCCATTCCCTGTGTAAGGACACAGCCTGGGTCACTGGTCACCTTTCCCACCTGCAGCAGTGCTAAAAGCCCCTGAGGGTGAGAGCCTGGCACACACACCCCATCCCATGGGAGCTGGTGAGCAGCACACTGCAGTGTGCCTCAGGCAGCCCCTTTGAGGGGAGACATCCAAACACTGCTCTGTCCTTTCCACTGTCCCAGCTTCCCACTGGGACACTGCACCCAAACCTGTCTCCTCCAGCCATGAACACAGGGTGCTGAGCACTGCCCCTCCCAGATCCTGCCTTCTTTTGGTCTTTGTGGATGACTCCAAGGACAGGTTCAGCTCCTAAAAGAATCAAAATAAAAGGCTCAGTACGGATGTTCTCTCTCTTCCTTTCCACAATAGTTGTTTCTCTTTGGATGTGACTGATCATAAACTTAATAAACCACGGAATATTCATCTTTTAACACATTGGAGTGCATAAAGGAACTCTTAGTAATTAGCATTCCTGAACTTGTATTCTGCAAATTTATTTCCTCAAATATTTTTTTTTACATGATTTATTAAAAAATAAAGCCAAACACTTGGTTCTTAGATCCTGACCCTCTAACCACTCACATATGTGGTGTGCATGCAAAAACCCATCTCTCTCATGGGTTCTTTGAGAATTTGTACTCTCAAATTGTGGTTTATATTATTTAAGTGTTTCTAGGTTTTTCAGTGCTGTCAGTATGATTTTTCAGTGTCTTTCTTGTCAATTTTCAAGTACTACAGAGACATCTATTTTTTTCTTATTTTCTAACTTTTAACAAAAAATTCAGATATTTCCCAAAATTCTTGTGCAATTAGATCTTATTTAGTTTCTGATAAAGACATAAAGATACTTACATGTAAATTTAAATATGAATATTTTTATATAGATTGATTTATATATTTAATCATATGTTAGTTTAAGCTTTGTTACTTTGCAAATTTTATTGAATGGCTTCTTTGAAATTTAGTGACCTATGAAGTTACTCTCACAGACTTATTTCTGCCTCACACAGGTTTGACTTTCCTTCACATATTTCTGCAAGCTGGCAGCATGAATCCTTCTGTTCCACTCCCTGTAGGCAGGGCATGGACAAGTGGGTTTGCTTGGTAGGCAGGATCCTGACACAGGGGATCCCTTCTGATCTGTGTCCTGCAAAATGAAAAAAAAAATACCCAAATTTAGGCTCACATTTATGCCATTTTCTGGGGCATGTCAGATGTATATTTTCTCCACAGTAAAAAAAAAAAAAAAAAAAAAAAAAATCTTAGCTTGTACTGCTCTTCTATCAGAATCTCAAGACTGAGATATGACAGCTGGAAGTGGTTTTGCTACCAGCACCCTCTGGCAGTTTGGCAGATATTTCTAGCCATTTAACAGCCATTTTCTAGCCATTCTGAACCAAACTTAGGAAGTTTTAAAATTTTTGCAGTGAACTCCAGGTGAACACATTTATCTGAGTGCCTGTCAAAACTCTTCCTTATCCTCTGACTCAATTAAAAAATAATTCTGAAGTAGATAGGGGATATTTTCTTATTCCTTTGTTTATAAAGCATGGAATCTTAGTGAATTACATATTTACCTGTGTAAGTAACAACTTATATCTTATATTTACTTGAAAAAAACTATGAGTGGACTTTCAGACACTGTCGTCTACCAACATTCATCACTAATACTTCATTTTATTCTTTTGTGTGTGAGAGACTGGAAAATACTTATCTCTGCCTTTCAAGGAAATCATAAATTTCTGGTGTTCATGCGCACTCCACAACGTCTTCCTGTTACACAGAGAGGGCCCTCAGGGCACAACAGCATGGTGTGGTATTTTTGCCTTTTGTTAACATGTGACACTTGTATTTGCCCCAAGATAATGTACAAATATGGTTTAATTGTATAATGATAATCATGATGTTTCATCTTGCCCTTCTAATACTAAATTTAGTCTCCTGGCCTCCCCCTCCATGCACACCCCTCACTCCCCCCTCACTCTTGGTGAGTCTGACATTCAATTTGGAGACTAATGTCAGCAAGAAATCCATATGTACTCCTCATAGTAGTAGGCATATCCCTTTGAATTTATTTTTAGGTTTCAGTGGAATGAAGTGATATTTTCTTCCTTCAGTCATTACCTTCAGAGTATTTTCTACCTTTCAAATGTTTACAAAGAAGAAATGTATGCTTCATCTTACTGAAAATATTTTTGTCTTCAAACTGAATGTACACTGGTATGTACAATGACATTTGTAAGATTTGTTTTACATCTTTACAAAGGGGAATTTTTTGCAACAGAGGAGTAAAAATAAGTTCACATTTGGAGCATGGCAAAGCTCAAACCAAAGATACTCTGAGGATATTTAGAATTTCTGGAGCAATCTGTTCTTGGCCTGTTTCTATATAAATATTCAATTCCTTCAAACCAGTTTACCATTTTAGTGCTTGAGACTAAGATAACCTAACCCATAACCTACCTAAAAACAATGTCACTTTGACAGACCCCTTCAGCACATTTCTTTTAACATTTCTGAGCTAATACCAGTCCAAGATGGACACAAGCTTGGCCTTTGTGGCCATCATTTCGATACCTTCAATCCAACATTTAAACACCAGTTGTTCACCACAGCCCTGAAAGCCTATGGAGGATGACACAGACCCACCCTTGTTCTGGAAATAGCAACACAAAATTCCAAGAATGCCTGTTTCCCAGCCTGGTTCATGTGTGCAGTCTGCAGCCTCCAAAGACAATTCACATGCACTGTCACCTGCTTAGGCAAAGTTTGACCCTCCTGTTTTGTTGTCAGGTGCCAGTCATGGAGAGGTGCTGCCCAGCACTTCCAAAAACACCTTAAGTATAAATAAGGAAATAATGCAATGTCATAAGTACTTGTTGGGGATACAAACTGATTGTCTTGCTGCACCCCAACTACAGAAAACACGGAATTAATTAGGAACCTGGGCCTGTGCTCTATCTTTCATTCCAGAACATGTTGGATAAAGATCACAAAGTCTCCATTCAACTTACAGTGTCATGCAGATCACAGAAAATTTATTTGCATAATGGACAAGAAGACCATGGAAAGCAGACATCTATGTTATAGGGGTCTTTTCCATGCTGCCTGTCTGCAGCCTGTTGCAAAGGTTCCTTTGAGACAACATTTCTGCTTGGTCTTTCTCAACTGCAAATGTACAAAATTATCTTCTGAAGGAGACACAGAGAATGAGAATCTGAATTCTATTAAACCTCACCTGTGCAGAGCAGGGAGAAGGCTGTGGGTGGTGACAGTTCCTTTAGTCCCATCTCTGATCTGCTCCACTCATCTTCTGGGGAAGATCTCTGTGGGCTCCTGTCCCCTGAATCTGTTCACACAGCTCCTAATCTCCTTCCCCATCTCCAGCAGAGAGGAGCTGGTAGGCCTTAGCAAGAAGGAATACACCAACAATTATTATGTTCTGTATTAGAAGCGAGAGCTTTAAAAAAATATTTTCTCACACACATATTGTTTTTAAAGCACAACATGATTTTTAGACACTCTCATTATTTGTTTATTTTTAGCACATATCAAACCACAGCAGTTCTTCCTCCAGGCTATATTTGACAAAGTTACAGAGACTTTCCAGGCCACCTCAAAGCAGAGATTAATCCAAACAATTTAAACCTCTCACTGTTCCACAGGAGGATGGCATTCGATTGGATTATTTAGGGAGGACAAAATGTTTTTGTTGATGAGAGAGATGAAATCCTCAGAGAGGGAAATCAATCTTATGTAGAGACCCCGGAGCATTGATCTCGGTGTACATTGACAATTTCTGGTTGTTTAGCTATTTGAAATGACCGCACAAAATGATCAAGTTGTTATAGTTTTAAGGTTTTGGTATTTATTGGCAACCCCAGTGCTCATATGATTAATCACACATTCAGAGTGTGAGCTCAGTAGAAATTGACTGCAACGCAGCAGAAACAAAGTTTTCAGTTATCATTGTGTAATAAATTGAAGCTCTATCCCTAAGCTGATTTGTCTTCACGTTTCCAATTTGCCTTGTTAAAAGCATTGTTTATACAGTAGTTAGCAAAAATGCAAGTAATTACACACGGAGTTCATTCTGAGCTATTCCGTATATTTTTTTTACTCTTTATCAGTTTTCTATCTTCATTATCCAATATTTTGTTATACCTAAGCAGAAACCCCATCCAAGAGAAATCAGAAAAGAGTCAAGCCCATAGAAGGAGCATTTCCTTATATTAGAACAGCATTTCCTGGATATAATGCTACAAGACAAGGCTTTCAGAACAAACTAATCCAACTGCAAGCATCCTTTAATAAACCACTTTTCTCTTTGTACTTGAACTCTCTGGTGCTTCCCAGTGAGATGCAGAACAGAAAGACAAACATTTTGATTTATATGTTATAGTTCATTTCCTGAGATATTATTTATTCAGAAGGAACATTTTTTCAAACACAGCTAGAGTTTTAGATACACATCTCACATTGTAGGAATGTCTTTTTCTCATACCAAAATAGTTTAAAAAAAAAAAAAAAAGATGCAAAAATAAGATTATACCTATAACTGGAAATTGCAATTGGAGAACAATTTGGAGAATAAAAAAAATCTAAGAGAATATATTTAAAATGAGGATTGCCAGGTATAGAAAAGTAGAGAGTCTATGAAAGAAGGAGGTGCTCTAGCCTTGGTGTAGTGGTAGAGACCTGTGCTGGCAAAGACTGATAATGCTTTATAGCCTTTCCCTGGGATCTCACTGTAACCTCGAAGCAAGCAGTTGCTAGGATGTACTTGCTAAAGATAAGAGCAAAATTGTGGAACAGAAAGGGGAAACCCTGTAAGGCTGGCCTTGTGCTTCCCTGGAGAGGCTTACATACTCATAATGTACAGAAACTATAACCAGATCAGGAGAGACCTAATTACAGAGCTCAGAGATGTTAATGACACACAGAAATTTACATGCAGCTGAAAATATGAATATCTCTAAGCCAGCAGTCGCATCTCCACAGGGCTGGCTTCAGAACCTATGTTTTATAATCTGGG
>WEIU01009850.1:78942-112772 GCA_013389925.1 Aegithalos caudatus | reverse complement strand
ATTTGACCAATTTGTGAGGCAGAGGTTGTGCAGCTGACAGACTTCTAGGTTCCTTGTTTCTCCTTAGCTTTGGGGAAACATCCCCTATATCTTTACCTGCAGTAGAGATAAGGAGTTGTCACAGCTGCTGTCCATGCAGTCCTCAAACCAGAGAGTACTGCAATAAATCCTATTTTATTTTATGGACAAATAAATGCTGAGGTAAAATATTCGAGGATCGTTGCTTGAATACTTGCCATAGCAGCGCTACTGTAATAACCACCATGACATTAATTTACTGCAATGTGCCGTAGGAAGAAGGAAGAAGGAGGGAGAAGGGCATTAAAAGAGAAAAATTACTATCCTTTGGATTTATTGGGATTGGCCTTCCTCATTTTCAGCCATCATTAGTTGATTAGGTGCTGATGACAGTATGGACAAGCGTGCTAGAATAGTTGGCTAAGAAAAGCCCTGAAGGTACTCTGTTAATTGAGATGATGTTCATATTGTACTTACTGAACATAACTGCAGACAGTGAAATAAGAGCTTAGTGTTGTGCAACAGACCACATGAACATTCAGTCATTATCAGTCTGTAAAGGGGTGAAAACACTGCATATAGGCTACAGGAAAAAGAGTTCATATTAAAACACAGAGAGGACTATTGTGAGAAAATGTATTTTATCCACCCTTCTGGGAGGTGTTGGGAAACCTGTCTAATGTTGTTCCATGGTTCCACTAGGGAAACATTATGGTATCAAAGGAACTGACAATTTACTTATGCCTTCATCTCATAAGAGCTATGCACCTGAACATTATGGAACAGCCAGATTTGCTTACCCACTAGGAACTTAAATGTTACTGATGTCTCTTTTGGTAATTATATTCCATATACCTAAATCTTGAAGGTAATTTGGAGAAAATGGCAAGAAATGCTACTCTATTCCTGGTTTAATCTTGTTTGTGAAAAGTTAGCCCTATACATGAAGAGAGAAACGTGCAACCTCTGTACAGAGCCTGAGACACAATAGATACATGGAATCAACTAACATTTTGGTAACCACTGTAATGCTATTAACAATGACACCATAATGTTAAATATTTCAATATGGACGTTAGCCTGCCCATTGCTATGGCCAGGGTGAATTTCAAACTTGGTGCCTAGTCAGTCACACAAAAAAACCCACTAAAAGCTTCAGAATGCAAAAGAGAGCAATTTAAAGGATCCTTTGAACTTTTGGACAAATCCACAACTATTTTCGTACCAATAGTCCTCTGAACATATTATCCTCAGAGAAAAATTATCTCTGTACTTGAAGCATTGTGCTCTTAATGTTCAAATTTGAAAAACTCTTTCAGAAAAGTGAGAAAATTAAATCTGGCCATTTGGATGCCCATACTGAACACATTCAATTCAAGGTTACAAGACCTCAACAACAGCAGAAACAGATCACAGTTCACAGAACTACGATTATTCAGAAAACATTTCTTAGTCCTAACACATTGTTCCTATTCATGAAATTTTTGTTTCAGCTCTGTTAAAGATAAATATTAGTCTTTACTAATTCACAATGGTACATCACTAAGGCCAAATTGGTAAACACTCAGCTCACAAGATGGTGGGTGTCAAAACAGTTCTTTCCTGACCCAAAGAGAAACCTATTTCCTTTGGTCATTCATGAGTCAGAAATTTCATTTTGCAACATATGTTCACAATACTTACACTAGAATTCAGGAGCCTGGGTAAAAAAATAGAAACAGCACAGATGTATAGACTGCGCCTACTAGGAGAAGTACCCAGTGGACCAGAGGGTGTAAAACCCCATATTTTTTGACTTAGCTAGTACTTCAAGTGCATACTACACAGTCAAATCAGAAATTCCACATACAATTGGCCATCCATGCTCACAGATATTGTTGGCATCACTAATCTCCAGCCCAGTTTCGTTATGGGATGTTATTAGCATTCGAGGGCTTCTGCCATCAGATTCTACTTACATTAAATATGGTTCTATCTTTAGTGTCCAGTGAGATAATAAATGCCTCCTTCTTTCAAACAACATCTGTTGTGACTTTGGCATTCAGCTCAGTTGGAGGGGAGTAGCGATTCACCACATTTTTGGATATCTAGATACAACGTGACAACATCTTCAGTAAAAGGCTTTGAAACTCTAGCAAATAGACTGAGGTAGCCACAAGGAAAATGAAGGATATCTGAAGAGTGAAGATAAGGGATCAAGATATCAAAAAGAAACAAGAGAATCAGAGACATGCAATACTCTCAAAAATGTTGGCACAAAAATATTCCCTTTAAAATACTCATCCAAGAAAGCTCTACAGGATCAGGCTTTTATAGTTCATGTTGTCTGTCTGTTTCTAAAATCATTGTGATTGTGGATTCATGTATTACTGTCATGGCAGTGACAGAGAACAGATCTGTTTAAAGTGTGCTTTAGCAAGGCCTGTCAACATTTGAGCTAGAAGAGTGATAGATTTGACAGGTTGGGGAGATACTGTTTCCTGCCACTACCCGGGAGGGCTGACACCAGAAGCAGAAATACGCCAGGCCCGAGCACTGAGCTTTTCACCACCCCTTGCTGCTGGCCAGGCACGGTGATGTTGCATAACTAAGGGCAGGAAAATAATTAATGTTTCATGTGTAAATCAATCCCAGTGGAGACCAGTTGTTATCTGCAGAGTGGGAAAGCACAGAATGAGGTGGAGTGACACACAGGATCGTAGTGCCTATGACAATGCCATGAAATTGGTGGAGACAGGACAAGGACTATGAAGGCTGTGCAAATTTTGTTATCAAATGCACTACTGTGAAATAAGTATGGGTATGGTAGCAGAAGGAAATTCCATACAAATTGTGATATCTTAACTTCATAGGATTTAAGTTTAAATTTTAATTTACAGCATTGCTTGTAAACAAAGGCTGAAATATTTTTTTTTTCTCTCACATCAAATATAGAAAATCAGCTGGTCAGAAGAAAAAATCTCCCAGCCTGAGTTAGAAAAGTATTACAGCCTGAAGACTTGCATCTTAAGCACACCCACAAAAGTAATGCTGTTACAGGACACTGGTTGCTTGCAGTTCTGGGTCCTTTGTAAGGACAAATTTGATCTCTGAGTTGTGAGGCTCTCTAAAAGCATCCAGCTCCTCCTGTTGCCATCTTTTACAGCTGAAACTCAGTCTTCCTTTCCTCCCTGGTATTTTGAAGACATTTCAGAACTATGCTTATTTGGGCAATGTGCAAAGCCTTTTACTCCCAAAAATGCGAAAAGGCCCAAATAAAGCCTGTGCCACACGTTTGTCTCACTTCTACCCCTTTCCTCAGCAGCTATAAAACCACTGTGCTCATCCTTTGCACCCAGAGGGTACATGGTCAGCTCCAGGTGCCAGGGATGCCAAGTAGAGGACAGCTTTTCCCCTGCCCACTGCTCCTCACCTACTTCCTTTGCTCCAAAGCTTTGTTCCTCCAGACTCAGCACAGCTGACTGGCACATTCTGTCTCCCTCCTTCACACCTCGCACTCTCCAAGATGTTCCTTACCTTCCTATGTAACCTTGCTGTACCTTCACTGTCTCTGACAGGTTATTTTCTCTCCAGATCCCGTATCTGTCAACTTTGATCCCTCAAGATGGTCTCATCTTACTAAACTGCTTTACTCAGATTTCTGTAAGGTCATAGATCTTGCATTGCTGAATTCCATATACGCACATGAGCCTTGCCAGACTCTCTTTATCTTCAAGTAATACCACATCTTATCTCATCCCATACAACTCCCTCTTATCCTACCTCACCTCCACACAAACTCAGTCTGATTGCTGCCTGGTAGAGTGAGAAGCACCCACTGCTTCCCTCTACACCTGCTCAGAGGGGCTGCTACTCCATTCTGCCCACCAGAACATCTCAGAGAGGGCTCTGCCTCGCTCTAGGCCCTTCTCTCAGCATTGCTCTCATTACCGTGGCTCTTGTTCCTCCCACACCCCATTGCAGAGCCCTCTCTCCACACCAATAGATGCAGTGGAGTGTGGCATCAGGCTTGCAGCCTCTCGCTGATGAGCAGATGGAGCTTCAGTCTAAACAGTTCTTCCATTACAGCATCATGCTGAGTAACTGAAACAAGCATTAGCCACTGCCATGGGAAGAGAACAGAGTCCATTTTTCAGAACAGTGGGTGAGAACTGATTTTTTTTTCCCCCAGCCCTTTAAGGGGTTCTGCATCTAAAGCAAAGAAAATATAGGAAGTGTTTATAAAGGAAATGAAAATGAGCAATATCCTTGTAGTTAATTATATACACCCAAAGTTACTTAGTCTTTGTTGTTGTTGTTTTTTAATCTATATAATAGATGTACACCAACTTGGTTTTGCAAATGACCAGGTGCCTTGGGAGTGATGAAATTTAAGCTGAATTTCTTTAATGCAATTTAAGATGTGCTAGAGCCATTGGAAAAGGTATTAAGAACATTTCTCAGGACTCTAGCACCTATGAAGCAGCTCAGTTACACAGCAGAGTGCTTTATCTTCCTTCCCCAAGCCTGAGAGATAAGATTAAAACATAGGTACCATTATTGCAGAAACCACCTTTGCATCAAGAAATCTAATGAACAGTATGTGTCAGTGTGTGATGTTATTCAGCACATCTGCAGCCCACACTCAATTAATTCACTTTTTCAGCACTTTTGCTACAGTTAATATTGGCAGTAAAATGGCACCTGAGTTTCTTGTCTTCAGGTTGGTAAGGGAAAGGGCTAGGGGCCAGAAAACCTATTCTTTTACTCTCTTCATTGAGGAGATGAAGAAAGATGAGTCTCTTGGGGAAAGGGAGAAGTCAATTAAGAAAATCTTCCAAGTGTTTAATTTTGCTACACATAAGTCTATCTATACAGTTCTTAGAGAAGGTTTGACCACTAGCAAAACAAACCATGATGGATTTTTATGTAACCTCATCAAAACAGGCAGAAGGATATTGGGAATTGCATCGCTGCTTCCCCATGCTATGCTTGATGTCAAAAGAAAATAAGCTTGCTTTCTCCTCAGAGAGAATGACCAGAATGTTCAACAGCTTCAAAATCCTGATACATGTTATTCTTATCCAGGTGACCACCACTTCCTAATTCTCCTGTAAAATGTAAATGAAGCTGTCCTGTCCCATTACTGCTTTTGGAGGAAATGAGGCCACATCACTGAACATGGGCTCAGTAAAGCTTGGTTTAGAGTAGCTAAAGAACAGTCAAGTGTAAAAGAGGAGATGAGATTATGGGGATTTATGGGCAGCATTGACAAAAACTGCAGCAGGAAGGAATCAGTGAAGAGATTATTGGTAGGGCCTGGGGAGACCTACTGTAGTCAGGTAAGAGACTAGAGAGGAGAAACTATTAAAACATCTAAACCCAAAGATGTAAGAAAAATATATCATTATCTCTCTAAAACTGTATTTTGTTGAGTAACTCATCTCAGGTAGCATTCCCAAAGAGTTTAGGGGGACTGGCTGTGTTTGACAGATTTTGATTTCATAGCAGTGTTCATATTTTGTGAAAGAATAAATTTTTTTCTGTACATCTTTGCTACAGCTGCCTTTGCTGATTTTTCTAAGAACTCAACAGACCCGGTGTCAATCAGATCTAGTACTAAGCACTATATAACAGAATATATTTTGACTTTTTTTCTTGTTTTGGTTTGTATTTTGGTTCTCTTCTTATTTTCCATCAAGTATTTCTAGAATCCAGAGTGGGACTCTAAACCTTTAGGAAATATGCTGAGCAGGGACTATAAAAACAACTGATAGTGTACTACTATGTTTATTTCTGTAGTACTTGCCCAGCAAATACTTTTAATACTACAATAGAATGGGATTTTTAGTTCTGTTTTTCAGCAAGCAGGATACCCAGATAATGAATTTGGAAAAAGATCATCAAATGTGTTTTTTTTTCTCCTTTATAATGGCTCTGTATAATAGCCATGACTACAGAGGATCAAATAGTTGCAAGTAACAATTGCTGATTCATCTCATGTGTTTTTATTTTCATAGGTAGGGTTTTATTTTCATAGGTAGTTTTGAACATATGCTGAAGTCTATTAAACATTTTTAAGCATTTGCAGGGTTTTCTGGGGGAAAAGAGGAGACCAGGGTAAAATTGTAGCAGGAAGGAAACAGTGAAGGGAGAATTGGTAGAGAGACAAGCTGGGGAGGAAAAAAGAGGGCAGGCACTTCAGCTGAGCAAAGGTGATCTTGAGGCCATGGTGCTGCCCAAGAGCTGGCAAATATCAGGAGAAAGGAAGGGCTGGGGACACGATGGGCTGAGATGGAGCTGCCTGGAACTGTTACTGCTCCCAGGGGAACTGCCCTGCCAAGGCTGGGAGGGTTTGTGTTCTGCTTCCCATTGCTCCCCTGCAACACTCCACTGCTGCAGAGTAACACCTGCTTAATAGAAATTCCTCTGCACACATCTCTTGGACAACATCAGCCCATGACAAAATGGGAAAAACTGCTGATAACTTCCAAGTGCCTTTTTTTTTTTTTCCCCAGACAAGGATCAATCAACCATATAATTATAATAACTATAATAGCAAATTGAACTTGGAGACGGTTTATAAAAGTTGCTGGAAAAATGAACACTGGTTTTGGTTGATCTTTAGAATTTAGGAAATTAATGCACAGATTCAACATTTTTTATAGAAATATGTTTCTGATATAACTAAATGTTAGAAAGTTCTGCCATGGCTAGCACTTTTCTACAAGAAAAAGATTGACAAATTTAACTATTTCAGTAAAATAATTACAAGAGATAATAACATCTATTACAGGACAATGTACAAAAAAAGTGGAGAAAGGTATGATACTTTTCTTTAAAAGAGTGTTCTATCATATTTTTCAGACAAAATATGACTGTATAGAAAGAAATTGTCTTTTTAAATATTAATTATCCTGAATATTCTTGGGAACTTATTCCTTCACACAGCTATGGACTAGAGGAAACAGAACCAGGCACTGAACAAAAAAAACCCAGAATCTGTATGTATACACAGCCTGAGTATATTCAGTACCATTTAGAGATTTTACAATGAGTATTTGCTTAAAGGAAAGAGCAAAATAGGTATGGCCCATGAAGTTTCCCTATGCTCCTCTTCTGCAAAACAGAAAAATATAAATTTTGTATATCCCTGCTCATACTGCAAGAGGGAATCCTGTGAGTTGTAGGAGCAGAGAAAGGAAACAGAATGAACACGGGTTCTTGTTTCAAATCACATCTCCCTCTTTGCTCTGGACACAGGTAAGGAGCTCTCCTATTTACTGTGTAGCTTGTGTGCTGTATGTCCACAGCTGAGCCTGACATGGAATTAGCACAGAGCTCACTTGTAGATGTCTCTGGCCCATCTCAGCAGTCCCTGTTTCTGTGGAATGCCCTGCCTGAACAGTCACTCAGGCAAGCCTGAAGGGCAGTGGGGCAGGGCACTGCTCACTCCTGACGTGCTGCCAGGTACCCATTTAGGGGTCAGGACAACTTTCTCTGGGGCAGCCCAGGCTGCACCAGTGCAGCTGTGCCCCAGGCATGCCCAGGTGGCCAGGTGCATCCAGCTGCATGCCAGCTGTGCGTGCCTGTGCAGCCACACCGCTGGAACCCCGCCAGCAGCAGCTTGGAAGCTGCAGCACCACAGCAGCACAAGACTGAAGCAGAGATGGCATGAGCATGGCAGAGCTGCCCATGGGCATGTGGTGAGTCCAGCTGGCTGAACGTGCTCCTGTGCCTGCAATCGGCCAAATGGCTGCGTGCCTCGCTGCATCAGGGACACAATTTGGGTCTTTTGTCTGAAAAAACCTTGGGGGTGTTTTGAGAACAACTGCCTTAGGGAACCGATGGCACCCAGACATGAAGTAATAAGCACTTATGACAGGAATAATTATAATGGTATGAAAAACCCAGAAANAAAAAAAAAAAAGACAAAGTGATCATCGTCTTAGGGAAATACACATTTAGCGAGTAAATAATAGGGGTTTCTGAAAGTCTCAAATAATTAACACAAACCCAAACCCTCTGGTGTTCATTCTCAGGAGAGATATTTGAGACAGATGCACCCAAGAGAATGCAACTGCTGAAAAGGGAAATATTCCAATCTCCTGGCTAAACAATGTGCTTTGTGTAGATTTTTATTAAGTATTTTAAACACCAAATTAAATTGAATTGATAATTGTTGCACAATGTTCAGATACCAAGGTGATCAGAACTTTTTAAACATCATACCAAACTCCAGAAACTTCAAAGTTAATGTCAGTGGACCACATTTAACAGACCTATTATCCTCATTACTATTAACAGCAATGTCTAATAGCCATGCTGCAGCTCTGGAAATACTTTCAGAAGTAGCATGGTGAACCTGAACTCAAAGGGAATGTTCACATGAGCCACATCATTTTATGACTTTAAAGATGAAGGGCTATACACTGCTGTGCTTTTGTTCTAAAGATTCCAAGGAATTAAAATCAAAGAAGGTTTTCTGGGCTTTTAACATTTTTCACCCTTTTCCTTGTTCTGTTAATTTTTTCTAACAAGAACTGAACTCATCTTTCACAGCACTACATTGATGAATGACCTTGAGTCACAAACCTACAATGAACTCCAGCCACCTCCAAACTGAAGGGTGACAAGAAGGGACTACAGCTCAGAATAGGAAGTGAAGCATATCTTATTTCATGGAGGTTACATGGGAATGCTACCACATGATCACATTTTTATCCAGCAGCCTGAATTAATGTAGTGTCAGCACTAACTACAACAAACCCTCCGCTGTAGGCTTTTCTCACATCTTGCTCTGCTATACAGAGGACAAGCAAACTAAAACTTGCATTATTAATTGCACAGACAATAAACTAAAAGCAACCACACCTTAAAATCTTTAATGTCTTTTCCAACCTAAAGGATTCACTTGGATCCAACTGGTGCAGTTTTGCCTTCAGAAAAGGCTGTGATAGAAGACTCTGACTCTTCCCTTCCCTGTGCAATCAGCAGGCAGAGGTGACTGGTACCTCTGAGGTCACCCTCAGCCCACAGCTGCTTTCAGCAGCCCCTCTCTCCCCAGTTTTAGCAACCACAGGCCAGATACAGCCCAAACCTGGGTTACAGATCTTCAATGCAATTTAAAATTACTTTTAAAATTAACCATTTGCTACACTCAGTGAGCTGGTTCACATCTCACTAGCTGCCTTGAAATTTGCTCACCCAGTTTCCAGACAGCTTTGTACCAGGCTGGTGGAGAGCTGGAGGAGCCCCAAGCCTTGGCTTCCCCTCTTTCAGTGCTGCTACACAGCAGACTGCCCTGGAGAAAACATCTTGGAGGTTGACACCTACATTTCATCAGAGCTCCACTCCCTAAGAATATGTAGATGATACATATCATTACATTAAAAAACAATAACAGCTACTTATTTATTTCCTGGAAGCCAGAGCTCAACTGCATTTTGAAAGAATAAAATCTTCCAGGAAACAGCCATCCACCCAAACTTAACTTCAAATGAAAACACTGCTCTCACAGAAGTAGGGAATTTTGGCACTTGTTTCTCCAATGATAAGATCAGACTGCCTGCTTGGGTTTCCCAAGTCCCAGAACTCTCTATTATATCATTATTATATTTTTCAGAAGCCTGAGAAAAGTACTAGGCACCCCCCCATATAGATAAAAGGTCATAATCTTGAAAAAACATGGAAGGCTTATCCTGCTTTCACACTGCCTTTTAGATAGTTTAGGAACTAAGCAGGTGCCTCATATCAAACTTGTGCATGAAGTCAAAATACCCTACCCTGCCTTAGTTCTTATGTTTATATTTTCTTGCAGACATGTAGTCAGTTCCATTTTGAAGCATACTCCCTTGCAGTGGAACAAGATTTGTTTATATATTTGCACATGCAAATAAGACCCTGAAGGCTGTGATAGGTGATCTCTAATTTTAGGGATTTTTCTTGAATTTTTTTGCCAAGAAGTTATAGGTACAACATGTGATGTGGCAGGTACTAATGGACTGGAACTATATTATTGCAGTGAATGGCAGAGTAAAAAGGTATATAAAACATGAATAAATGTTGGGGCATTTGTCAGTACTTGCCTAACACTACAGCAAATTTCAATATTTTCTTCTACAATTTTCTAACATAATTTTCAGTCTGCCATGAATATGTGTGTATAAGCAGTGTACATAAACAATTTAATACATTACACCTACAGCAACAAAACAGTCTGTGCAAAGTACTGCCACGTCCTGAAACAAAAAGCAGATTGTTTTTGTATCTGAAAAATACTGAATGCAAGCTTTAAAATTGCAGACATATTTTAAACAAAGACAATAAATAAGTACACAGATAGTAGCCATGTATAAAAGTACTGCTGGCCTGACAGCTTAACATGTCAGAACATTAAATGTCTCAATATCCCTTTTAGATAAATATCATCATCCTCCTACCAGAAATGGGTAGGGGAACACTTTGTTCCTCTTGAAGAACTGTAGAACCTTATCCTGGCCTGGACTCAGCTCTGGAGGGAAAACCTCTGCCACCACCTCAGGTGTAAGGATTGGTTTCTGGAGCTCCTGGAAAAGCCAGACACCCTCACCAGAGGCCAACACTGCACCAGGCTCACTTGGCCTCTTCCACATACAAAAAATGTCATGGTCTGTCAAACAACAGGCAGTACAAACCTGACCATTTTGGAGTGTTTAAAGGCTGTCTGATGTTCTTGAATTTCACTGATTCATCCCAGCTATAAGATGCTCACCATGGCGGTGATTTATTCTGATAACAACTGATTCCTGCTAAAAATTTCTGAAGTTTGGGAGATGTGAGGCTTTGTCATTATGCTTACCTGCTTTATCAATAGCTCAAGTTCTTCTAAATCAATTTTTACTTCTTTCTGTATTTCACCCCATGCTGTGCTGGGAATTGGTTGAATTATATGCTTAACAAAAAAAAAAAAATAAATTAAGATTGGTTATACAAAAATATCTAGAGGCAAAATGTGAAATTTTCAGAGTCATCATTAAAATCCTTTTTTTCTTTCTTTTAAATATTGGCAGTCTAACACATGGTCCCTGTCAAGCAATACAAGAAGAAGAAAATTTAGAAAATTCATAGTTTTCAATCTTTGAAAAGCATTTGCATACAAAGTGTATCTTTAAGGGAAAATAACTTGGCAGTGTCAGTGGCTGACACAATAGAAGCTTTATCACACTTTTTCTGCTCATCTAAAAACATTGGCAAGCACTTTAAAATTTAACAGTATTTAGCATTTATGAAATAAAGGGAAAAGTTTAAAATGCTTGGGATACCTGGTTCCCTTGTGTTGTGATACTGCATAAATTTTCCCTTCATTTCATGATTTTTTTTTACCTGAGAAAAATGAAAATACATCGTGTGAACTGTGACTCCTGCAAGTATTGGAACAAAAGGTACATATTTCCCTAAGAAGTTGGTGTCATTGTTTGTTAAGTGCCTATTTCTGGAACCACAAACACTCCTTCAGTTTTCCCTCTCCAGTGAAAACAGTGATTTTGAGACCAGCAAGATTTTATTGAGAACTCCAAAACACTGATAGGCTTTTGATCTCATATTTAAAAGAAAGAAAAACAAACCAACAGCTAAACCTTCAATTTCTGAACAAAGAGGAGTCATCCCCAGAAAGACACAACACCTTTTACAGTCAACAATGATCATATGCATACAATCACTTGTATAAGATGAAAAAAGCAGATTTTTCTTTTCTAAGTTTCAAATACCATACTTGATTATTGATGTTATCATTCTTCTCATATAAGGAAAACAGTTAAATCCTCTCGGTTATTTTTCACTCTATTACAGATACATCAGAAATCAACATCTTGTACTTAATTTTTGCTTTGAAAACACTATTAAGGAATTAATTATTTCTTTATTCTTACTTATAATTTTGAAATAATGGCTAGGATGATACTTAGATCAATAAATATAATAAATAATAAAAATAAAGACTTCTTTTAATTTACATTTGACCTGTCATGTCCGTTTCAAATTATAATACCAAACAATGTAGGAGATAGAATTAATGGGGATTTTCAGCTTTTGTTAAAAGACAAAAAAAACAAAAAAAAAACCCAAAAAACCCCAAAAAAACTAATGTACTGGCTTATCTAAAAAAAAAAAANAAAAACTAATGTGCTGGTTTATCTAAAAAAAAAAACAACAAAAAACAACAACAACAAAAAAAACCCGAAACCAAAACAACCACATAAAATAAACCCAAACATTAAAAACAACAACAACAACAAAACCGTCTGAGTTTCCCTAATGAATATATTTGCAAAATTAAGAATTCTCTTCTAATTTAAACTTGATTTTTTTTATCTTGAGAAAAAAAATATTTTCCAAATCCTTCTTGTTCATAGTGCTTTTCTGATTTTAGGTCAGTATTCTTATTGGAGTTCTGTATACTACACCAGCAGATCAATAAACTTTATGGCCCAAATTTGGATTAACAAAACCAGGTACAACTCTGCTAAAGTTAAATGGATTGTCCCTGCTTACATCAATGATAAAATTGGCTTTTTATGTTGTATTTTAAAAAAAGAGAAAACAGAAATGCTAACAAAGGTTGCCACGCTTCATGCATGCTTTATCTTAAAACATCTACTTTTGGTTTTTAATTGTAGTGGTGTTCTGTAAAGAAACACGACCTTACAGGGCATTTTCAGGAATAGAACAGTCTATATATTAAAAGGCAGCAAATGATTCATAACTGCTTAGCGGTCAGGCCTGTGGGGCCATGCTTCCCATGTGAAATTTTTTTCTGCATTGCAAACTCTTACATTAAATTGTGATAAATGAAGAGCGGAGGCTATTCATACAAATCAATGACTTTAGTGTATGTGTCATTAGCCTGAGAGATGCAGGCAGCGGTCACTACTATAAATCATGTGATGATCTGCTGTCTGCGACTCGATGCAAGCAAGCAGATGCATTAGGAAGGTTAAAGAATGAAATTAATCTGTGCATTTCCCTTTCTTTCTTTTTTTTTTTTTCCCCCTTTAGTCACCTGGTCATACAGAAAGAATTAGAATCACATGATCCAAAGTTAAACTAGCTACAGAACAGTAAGTTGGCTAAGTTAGATGTCACCTTTCAACTTAAAGTTAATTAAATATTAATGGGATTAATTTATTCATCATCACATGGAAAGTAAAATATATAGAATAGGTAAAATCTACCAGTGCTCCTCACACAGGAGTTGATGATATTAATTGCTTTTAATGCAGACTGTGGCACGAGACCACGTGTAGGAGATCAAGCACACTGCAAAATGTGCTCCGATACTTTTAAGTGCAGCATATTTCTTTCTTCACATTTTATAAATCCAGTGTTTAGTAACCCATAGCCATGCTCTTCATACCAGTAACTTGGAGTGGGTTATGAATATGAGTCAGGTTGAATGTATTACTGATGATGGAATACGTTCCCAGATATCTGTGACTGGGAGTGTTAATGGTTAGAGTGTGCAAAAGGGGTCAGGGACAGTAAAAAGAGATATGGACAATATAATTTTAAAACTGAAATTAATGAATTTGGGAAGGCCATATTTGATATAAATGTTAGGCCAAAGCCTTCAGTCTTTACTCAATACTTATTCAGGCAAAACACCCACTGACTTCGGTGACAGATTTCCTGGGATAAGGACTAAATATGCCCCAGGAGTCAGATTGCCCCTTTCTTTTTTACAGAAGCAGAAATTGGGAAGATCGTGCAGGAATTTGAGCCTCTCCTGCATCTGTGGGGGATTATACACATCTTTTTCTCCTGGCTCCCCCAGTTCCCCCGTGCAGTTTAACACCACTCAGCAAGGATCAAGTCTCTATGTTACAGAGCAGGGGCTCTGAGCCAGTCACACCCAGGACTAAACCCTCAGCACATTTCTGTGCAGGGCTGCAGGGCTCCCAAAGGCCAGCAGTGCTTGGGAAGGACTCCAGGATCTGGCCTCTTATGACCTGTGATGCCTTAGGATTTCAGCTTTGCTATTTTTCAAATCCCATACAGATTTAGGGCATAACTCAATATAGAGTGTTAGTTACTGTCTTCACATTTTGGTCAGACAAATCAATCCCTCTTGGCCTGACACTCAAGGACGCCCTACAGCCTCAGGCCCCAAAAAGTATAAACAAAGTGAATTGGGGTGAACAAACTGGGTGTATGTGACTTCATTACCTGAAGCTGTAATTGGAGGATTAACCCCTGATATGTAAAGGCACCAAACTTATAATTGTCTGAAAATCTCATGACCATCATCCATTTTAGCTGTAGCCCATTGGAAAGGCTTCATCTGCCCTTAATGTACCTGAAGGACCTTCATTAAATATATCCACTTCTATTCTCTTAATTTTGTCTGGCCTCTGTTTTTAGGTAAGCCTGAAAAAGGCATCACCTGCCCAGTCTTTAATGAAGAATCCTGAAAAGGGTTTGAAGACTCTGCTTTGAGCCAGCAGCTGGCTCTGGGCACAATCAAGTATGAAAGCAAATTAATGACAGAGGGGGCTGCATTTCAAAGGTGCTTGAAGCAGTCCATGGGCATAAAATAGAGCAGAACACCTCTGTGCTTATGAAGGGCACTATAAATCAATAAAGTATAAGTTAGCCTGGACAGTGATAAGATAAGTATTGCATGTGCTTAATTCACTTAGCTATCCTTCCGAAAAAGATAATACATTCAATGTAGACATATTTCAATTGAATTGATAGTAGATCTGGATTGAGCAAGCCTACAGACTGAATTACCTTTATCCATCCCAGCAAGAATAAGGATGAACTTGCAAGCAAAATCAATGTCAGAAAGGTCTTACTGGCTCTTACAACGCCACACCTACTATCATTTATATTTAAATCTACAAAAATTACTAATAACTATTACAAATAGACATCCATCCTACTAGCATGAAAACTTACAGTGGGTTAAGAACCAATGACATCAGTTTAGATTGCTAAATCCTTCAAACACAAGGAAAAAAGCACAAAATATCTTTTATATGATTGCTCAAAATTTACAAAAAGTTATTATTTACTAAAGTTGCCAAATAAAGGCGGGAAAGAATTGCAGGCAGTGGATTTCAAATGACTCTGAGTTGATTCCTCCAGTAATATCAGTTTTTTGTGTATTGTTCCACTGTCACTTAATTACCATGTTGACTTCATGTATATTTATTTAGATTTGGTAGCATTAAGTTTAGGCACACATCACACACATATTTTATTTTCCCCACCAGCACTTGGTTCTCCAGTTGATCCCATTTAGTTATCAGAACTGCTATTTTATATCTAGAGCAGTGACTGAACTCTAATGCAAATAACATACAGAAATTTTGGGTTGGGATCATTTAAATATCCTAAAACACTGTATTGTTACAGCTCAGCTTCTACCAGCTGCCTAAGCTGGGGTTGATCATACCTTTTTTGGAGAGGCTGGCCAACAACGTGGGCTGCAGAACCTCATTAGAAACATTTTTTTCTTTCCCAGTGCAAAGTCAGTGATTTTAGGAATTCACACCGTATTTGCTGCTGAATTTCCCATAAGGTTCTGCTTCTGCCCATTCCTGATGCAAGGACGAGCTGTATTTTAAACCTAAATGAAGGGAGTCATAATGTAAAAATAAGCTATGGCTGCCCATTTTAAAATACAAGTGAATTTTTCAAAATTTTTACTATAATTGCTTTTTAGAAAGCAGAAGAGAGTCCTGAAAAAGTTTGGTGGAAACTTGTAAAAGTCACTCTTTATGACTGTCTGAATATGAAATAGAAAATTTAAAATGTTGTGTGGATGAAAATGCTGCTTCCTTTTGGAGCAAATCCATGCTTCCTTTTCAGTGACTAATTCCTGATTTTTATATCACACGTCACTTTTGAGTAAATGCCAAAAAAAGAGGCACAGGCTCTTTACAGTCAGTTAGTAGTTTTATACCATAGGTTTAAATTGTAGGTCGACAGGAAACCTGGGTTTAATTTTTAAGTGTTACATTAGGAAAATAAAATATTTCTTACACAATCAGCTACTTTACTGGAATGCCTCATGCCATACCCAGTTTATTTGCCTGTTTTAGGGACAGTTGGGGACTGTACATCATATTACACGACTGAGTCAGGCTCCTTTCACAACCACAGCGTGAATCACCTGGTGCCTCAGCATTTCCCCAACACGGCTCTTTCTTTCCAGGTCCTGCCCCACACTGGATTCCATCAGGCTGGATGCTGATTGCTCTCTTTTCCAATTTGCTTCCAAGTGAAGGCACTCCAGAGCTCCCAGAATGAGCTCAGCTCCCTACACGTGGCCCAGAGGCTCCCCAGTCCTCCCCTGAGTGTCAGGGCTGCTTATGCAAGGGTAGGAGTCAGAGCCCAGCCCTTAACCAGCAATTATAGCTCCCTGAAGTTACAAGGACCCTTCTCAGGGCCAAAAGGGCAGGAACTTGTTGATGTCCCTTTACACTGGCTGTGTCTGAAGCTGATGTGCAGGTGTTGGCACTGCTAAACAAAGGTTTCAGTAGTAGGGCACATCTGGAACCTGCACGGCTGCAGGAGGAGGGCAAGGCAGACCCCTGGGCTTGCTCAATCTCCCAATTACATAAAGGACTGAAACACAGGGTCGTGGATAAAAGTGAATAAATGTTTCTAAATTCTTATCTTAAACACACTTAAGCTTAAAGCTATTTAATTGAGGATTTAAAAGCATGTATGCTTTATGAAGCTGGGGCTACCTGCTTCATTCTCTTGCTCTTATTTTTGCTTTTATCCTTTTAGTCTTGAAGAAGCCTAATTAGAAGCTTGAACAGGGCTCTCTCTCCCTGCCCTTAAATCAGTAATTGGCTTCAGTGCAGAGACTGTCAGGAAATTAACACATCACAACATGACAGCTGTTAATTTTTTCTCCTTATTTGTCATATGAATCACTGCTGATTTGCCAGAGTGCATAACAAATTAGTGGTCTGTAATCAGCGGCCTCTCTCCTGTGTGCAGCACCTACTTGTTTTTTCCCCTTTTTTTCCTGAAGTCCATTACTCCACTGCTTCAGCAGGAATGACTGTTGCTAGGTGTGTCATTGTCAATAAATCAGAATAAGCAGATGCTAAAAGCGCAAGAAGCTCTTTAAACTTTGATGAAGGCTTTTAGTTACATTTTTAAACTTACACTTGGAACTGGATTTTTTTTTTTTTTTTAATTGTCACTCCCTGGCATAATATACTGTCAAGTCTTTGGGTATCATCTAAAGCTCTGCATCCTTCACAATGTAGAGCTGAAAATGTGATTTGCAAAAATTAAAAGAAGATATTTTCCTGAAGACAATTTTTTAAATGGTAAGGCCTGCTGTGGCCCCCACATCAATAAATAACAATTAGACACAATGCACAGTGAGATTTTCCTGTTGCCTTGAGATATATTTACTGTATTTTTTGTATAATAAACCCTATTTATTATGAGTCAGCATGCTCCACACACCAACTGAACTATATGTAGAAAAAAAGCCTCGAGTGCAAATATAAAGCACAAAATTTGGGAAAAAAATGAGTTAAATTCTATCCTCTCAGTGGTGCAATTAAATCTGAGTATTTTTGGCCACCTTTTGTGGGTCTAGTTTTAGAAATGATGATGTATATCAAGAAGGCCATGGGAACAATATCCAATATTGTGCAAAATCTGGAACACTTCTTCCTGTATCTCTGAGCTGTTCTGAGAACTGTTGTTCAAATGACAGTTTAAGAGGTCTGCAACTGGCTGATGTTCTCCTAAAATTGGAAATTTTTGGAAATATGAACTGGGAAGATTGAAAATCTGAATTACCTGATGCATATTATGAAACTGAAAGGACCCGTTATATATTCAGTATCTTGTGTCTCAGAGAAATTAAATTAAAAACTAGAGTGTGATATATTTGTTTAGCAAAAGGACCAAGTAAAGACCCTGTCCTAAGTTTCCTGATTTGTATTGAAACACACTTAGAGCAAAAGTTCCCTATAAACTCTTTTAGTGACAATAATTTTTTTTTTTCATTCCACCTAACCTGAATAAACCACTAAAACTCCAGAACAATGGAAAACAGGGAAACCTAAACTCTGCAGTGAGATGCTGCACAATCCTTTGTATACATCATACCTTTTTCTTGACTCAAGCACTCCACTTTCTCCTCCAGAAAGACTTTGAGGAAAAAAGAAAAGTATTCTAGGCTTGTTATGAAGGCTGGGGGTTGCTGAGGAAGTGCTGCTTCATGGGACTGTGCTGGGAGCCAGGGCATCCTCACAGCAGAGGCAGGAGGGGATCCCAGCCCCCTGAGGTCACTCCTGAGAGGTGCTGGCCCCAAGCCAGCTGAGCACTTACACACCTGTTCTGCTTTTAAGGTGAGCACAGATTTAAGTGTCTCAGACACAAAGTGCTCACTGTCTTACAGGGCTCCATGCACATGGTTATGAGTGAGATTTATTTTGTGATTCACGATGTTGAGTGCACACAATGCACTCCTACTCTGCCTCCATGGCTGCTAGTGCAGTTCTCAATGAGCCTACTTGACAATGATAATTTTCAAAATCTCTCTGGAAGAATTTTTCCTACAGTAAATTGGTGGTTTATATTTACATATTTGTAAAAAATATGAAATCGTTATTAAAATGGTTATTTTGTATACAATGTATAAACCCATCCAAAATTTTGTATAATGTGTATTAAATGGTTATGTATATATAATATATATGTATGTATAAAATGTTATTAAAATAGTTATTTTCGTGGCAATTATTATTTTTAAAATCTAAGCACTTGAATTATTTATCAGTATTACATGTATTTTCTGCTATGATTTCTGTTATATAAAGCAATGAAGGTTTAAATGCTTGTAAAGTTTAAAAAAACCCTTGATATTTACATTCTTAAATACAACTTGAGGGTTTTCTTAAAAAAATATAAATTTTAATTTTTTTCAAGAAGAAAAAGCAACCCATCTCAGAAATTCTGTTTTGTTGTTCAGTCTTAATAAATATCTTCTGTGAGTACAATGTAAATTTTCCATTTGCTCCATTATGCCTCAATTTAAAACACAACCTTAATTTTTTATTTACATTACAGAATCAGTTACCCTGAAAAAAACTGAAATTAGCAATTACCAAGTGTGTGCAGTACAGGGCAACTCTCCCACTACAAAGTGAACTACAAAGGCCACTACAAAGTGAACCTCCATACTGAATAAAAGGAGTTCCTTGACCTGCTGTAGTACCAAGGCACACAGGAACTGTCTCAGGCATCCCAAAGTCTTTAATAGGGTGTCTGGAGCAGACAGCCTTTGTGCAGAAAGGTCACCACTGAACACTGTTTACTAAAACTATAAATTACTATTTTTTTTTAGCCTAACCAGATTCTACATGTCAAAAACAGCGCTAAGAAAATTGTGGTGAACCAATATGTGTTTCAGAATCCAGATTTTTCAAAAAATCCTTTTCAGTAACCATTGAGAAAAAGCCAGAAAAATCAACCCAGAACAGAAACATAAAACCACAACAAAGCCAAGTCACAGAGAATCACTGATCAACACTGAATTACCTACAGGTTTTCAAACTCCCTGTCATGAGGAAAATAATTGTATGACACCCAACAAATGTTAGGTCACTGCATAGATGTGCAGCACTCATTTGTTCATCTCACTGCTTCATCAGCACTCCTGGATGTATCATCTCCAAAATACGCCATCACTAACTAAAATTCAGAGCAGACCAAGTATCAGTTGGGTCTGGTCAGAAAAGGAAAGGGTTGGCAGGTTACAGAAAATGTTACAGCTGTGTTTTCCTAGGCCTTTCTGCTGTGGGGTTCTCTATATTTAAGGATGGGACCTTAACATTTCCATTACATCACTTGTGTTAGCAACACTTGCTTAATTGGTGAAGCATTGAATGGCCAATGTTTATTTGTAATTCATACTGGCTGACCACTCTGTTGCTATTTAATAAATAAAAAGCAGGGGGAATTGAAGCATAGTAGTCGAGGTCTCAAAATGATAAAACAGTGGATTTGCCAGCAACTATAAATACACCATAAACCAGAATGTACATTTAAATAAAGTGATGAGATGTTCTTAAGGGCAATTGACAACAATAGGAAATTTTACTGGGAAGTCTCCAGTCACCACTGTTTCCATTGTTATGAATCCTGAGAGAGATTCCTTCAAAAGTTCTGAAAATCTGCATGAGTTCAAAAAATATAAATAAATTTAGCAAAATATGCCCATGCAAAAGGCTTAAAAGTAGAAATCTTTCTCTGAGGGATGTAGAAAGGGAATAGACGGGAATTATTTTCTATTAATATCCAAAAATTCTGAGAGTCACACCAAAACACTAAAAAGAATCATTATGCTGATTTACTAAGACATGGAAACTTGTATTCCAGCTCCCTGGGTATCCAGCATGAGGCCTTAAAGAAGCCTTAAGGAATACATGTAATTAGTTCTATGTTCCTTAGCCTTAATTTTTTCTCCTTTCCCACACATAATTTCTAAAATTTCCACAATAGATATTTTCAATAACTTTGATGAAATAATATTTTAATGCTGTTTTTCAGGTAAATGTTTTTTAAAGATGAGTGAGGAGGACTTGAGGTATGATTTTAGGAATCCTTATTACACAAAAAAGAAATGTCTTCCCAGACTGAGGAACTGGATTTATATCAAAACTTGGTGTCCTAATGCCTAAAATCTCTATCAGTGTTTCACCCTTCTGGAAAAAGTGAGGGTCAGCAATAAAGGATGAAAAAAAAAAAAAAAANAAAAAAAAAAAAAAAAAAAAGATTTAGCCCTTTGTTTGATATTTCTCTTTAAAAATATTCACCTTTTTTATTAAAGTACTTTGATGGCCATGAGAAATACACCTGCAAAGATAACTATCTGCTGCCTAATACAGTGAATTTACATCAGTCTAATCTTATCTAGTGACTACGGGCAATTAGTACCAGGAGAACAAATTAGAAGCTGTTTTGTATATCAGATCATCACAGCATTTCAAAACACATTTTCTGTTTAACAAACATTTCTTCATCTCTTATGATATGTTGGAATATCTTTAATTACAACACCATTAATTTGTACAAGTCATATTGTCCATCTGGGGTCCTCCAAGTACGGAAGAGGATTTGCAAAATTGTAGAACAATATTAACACCTGTCAGAATGTAAAAGGCTGGCTCAGCCTTCAATTAAAGCAATGATGAATCTTTCCTTCTTTATGTCACAGTTTTTTTCAAGACATAATGCAGAATCTCAGCTCTGAGTCCTTCAGTGAGCAAAGCCCATCGAAGGAAGCCATACAGTGGTGAGAAGACTGCAAAAAGGTGGTGTTAAAGTCAAATCAGTCCAAGGTGGAAGCAGTTTCTAGGGGCAGAGTACCACAAAAGCAGGTGCTGACACCAGCCCTGTTGCTCATGGATGTCTGATATCCCTGACTGCTGCACAGAGCAGGTGGGGAAAGGCCATCAGGGGTCCTAAGAGCTGCCACTGTGCTTTGTGCTTAGCTTGTCCCACTGGGGAGAATTAAGAGTAAACTGCACTGGGAAAAGGAAAACAGCAACTAGCAAAATGAGATGGTGCAAATTCCACTGCACATTGGGGTTTAAAAATAACTTGGGAGGTTTTTGTTTTAGGACAAAATGGAGTTTTGAGATGTATCCATACTTCCTAAATATCGTTTCTGTTGAATGTTCCTGGAAAGGATTTACATTAGAAGATACACAGTAGAGCCTGTGTCGCTGTGAAATTGATGTCTAGATTATTTTCTAGAAGATCAAGAGCTGTGATGTTTACATCTAGACCTGAAATTTCCTGGAAATATATTAGCATGTATTTCATAAGATGTGAAACTGAAAGCAATATCCAGTAAGTACTTGCATCCATTCTATCCCAGAAGGTAACGCTGAAACTGAGCAACAAGGGGACAAAAAAGAAAAGGAGGAACTTCAAAAGTTATTAATCAGCTTTATAAACCAAAATAGTCTAATTTACTTTGGGGGAAATGGTGATTGCTGCATTATTCAGAGAAAATTGCTGAGCTTTTTTGTTGCAGTACAAAATCTCTATATTTCTTGTTGCATACAGAAGAAAAAAAGAAAATTGTGCAAGTCCTAAAATCTGGAATCCAATGCTAAAGGATTTACTTTAAGCCACAGAAAGCTTAGCTATTAGATGACCTATAAACATTTTTGTTTCATGAGTGAATGTTTAATCTAGCACAATACTGTTCCAAAGGAAACCATTAATAGCAACATTTTGTAGCAGTTGTGTGCATGTCCCCACTGGACCTCTAAATGAAGTCTGCATAAGGACTGTAAAGGTAGTAACCCTGCAGCTACAGCTATAATTATCAGGATTTAATGGTGTTTATGAATGACTTGCTATGAGTCAAAGGATAATAATACGTCTTATTAAAAATTTATTCCAAGTTATTTTTATAAAACTTTACTCATTTACGTGTCACCAATGATTGTTCTTTTAAATGAAACAATAGAACAATAAGGAACATTTAGACTTCAGGAGAAATCCTAGCATAGGGTCATTATATAATGACTCAGTATAAACAAACAACATGTAATCTTTGTAATATAGCAATTAAAAATATTAGCTTAAAAGTGAATTTAAAAAATAAAATAAGCAAACCTAAAAAATATATCTCTAAAAAAAAGACTTTTGTTGTCATATAAAAATAATGCTAAACTCTAGTTCTGATTCACTAAGATAAATGACCACAGATCTTTTTAGCAGCTAATGACTAAACATGATCCAAATGGAACTGCAGCCAGATGGCACATGGGATTCATGGAACATAGCTCTCAGATCAACCACAAACCTGAATGAGCTAATGTAGTTCAAGATGCATTAACTAATGACTCCCAGGAAGTAAACATTGCAAATGAAAGAAAACCAAAGAATTTTTATTTTTTTGACAAACTTATTAACAATATACTCATGAGGAAAAGGAACTTCCTCATTCTAGGTCACAGAAAATGGAGATGAAAAATCATGATAACTTTTCCATATTTTTTTAGCTAGTTACTGGTTTAGATCCAAGAGAGTTCATTTAGTATGGTATTTCTGTACTCTTTCACTCCAAATTTTAGTCTCCAGCAGAATATTTAGACATTACCTAAATCTTAACAATCATAAGGATTTTTTTCTAGAAAAGCCTACATGTTGTATTATTTGAGCCCATGGGTAAGAGAGGCAGTCCTATTTAAAGACTAAAAAACAAACATCGGGACTACTACACCCTGTACATATGTACCATCAATATAATGTCCAAGGAATTTAAAACTCACAGGAAAATGAAATATATTGATTATTCAAAAATATTCACAAATGTCTTTGAGTTATCATCTCTTTAAGACCAACTTCCTAAGGAGTTAATGAAACTCTGAGCCTCAGTCAATACAGTGAGTTGGGAGTTCTTGTGTGTTTTCCTCTAATTGTCCATCTTAGCCCACCAGCTCAATGCAACACATTAATGATTCCTCCTGTCTTAATATTTTGGATTTCACACTGGAACAAAGAGGTTTAAGAATCAGCGTTGCTTTAATAGGGACTGGTGAGAACACACTAGAAAATGATTAAGGGATATGGGGAAAGAAGCAGCAGGTGCAGTGAAAGGAGAAGCAGTAAAAGGCAGAAGCAGTGAACTGTTACCCAATAGATGCCAGTAAAAGTATGAACACTCATTTTTGCTTGACAAATATTTAAGTGCTTATGATTAAAACATGCTTTTAAAAATGGTGTTATGAGAAAGAAAATCTGAAAAAAAGACAAAAATACACTCCAATAATAGTCTCAGCATAAATGAATAACTGGAGACTTTTTAGACTCATCATTCAGTTTTGATCCTTAGCTAACCCTCTAAGACATGTTGTTGTAAAGGTTAATTAATTAAACTGCACAGAAATGGTTCTTTGAGAGCTGCTAGGTAAGTGCAAAGTACTGTTACTATAGGTTAATATTTTGCTCTTAGGGCACAGCCATAGTTGACACCAATGTACATTACATTCTGAGACAAACAGTTTCAAAGCTCAGGGCCTTAGCCCACTTGTGCTGAAGTAAATGGGAATTGTTCTGTGGGTGTTCAAGACCTTTGGATGTAGCTCTGAGGGTACAGCTGGGTGGTATAATGCCATCTCCTAGCTCCATTAGCATGTGCCTCTGGCTCAAGACAGCTAATCTGTTTTGCTTCTCAGGCAAGCTAATTAGATGAGCAGATAGAGCATAAAGCCTTTTAATCTTCAGCAAAATGCCACTGCTCTGGACAGGAGTAAGCACAGGAAACACAGGGAACTTGCAAAAATAAGTGACTTCAGAAGAGGTAAGTACCCACTGGTGCCCATGGACACCATGGAAAGACACAGATGCTCAACATCCCTGGCCATCACTAGCATGTGTTTTGTCTGGACACAAGGGATTTGAGCCACTCCTCCCAAGTGACACTTAGATATCAGTAGGTCCCTCATGTTACAATCAGACTTTTGTTCATAGAACTTCAACGTTTGCTAAGAGCTACATAAGAGTGTCTCATCTCCACACAAGCACCTAGACCCCCTGCAAACACACCTGGGGTGAGATATGGTGCATAACCAAGAAGATATCCAAGAAGGCTGAGACCAGCCAGCATTTCTTTCTCTCTGCCACCCAACAAAAGCTGCAATTAGCAGAAACAATTAGACTAATTTCCTCACTACATGGAACAGAACAGTCTATGGCTTTCCCTTTGAAGCCTATTAGACTCTAGAACTTCCCCATTATAATTGAAAACATCCCACGTTTAGGGCCTCATCTGTTTAATGAGGGACTCTGAGATACGAAGGAATGAAAAGCAGTGGTAAGTTCTTTGGAACTGAGTTCAGTTCTGTTAAGGTCAAATCTCATTTAATTGACCATATAATTAAAAAAGTTATGATTTAAGAGCCTTGGACAGGCACCTTTATCATTTTATACCTGAGCAAATAAATAAGTTCAGAGCTGAATTTGAAGTCAGACCTCCAAATTTAGGATTGCTTGGACTTAACTATTTCACACATCACAAAAACTTATATGTAGAGCTTAACTGGTAAAACAATTTTTTTCTTATAGCTGCTGTAATAACAACTATGCACAAAGTAAAACCTCAAGTGGAATGCATGAACAGTAAAAGTGCTGGTCCCTTTCACTGTGACAGGGATTGTCTTACCTGGTGCAGCACACAGCAAGTTCATCTACTGAGTAAGATCCTGGGCTAGAATTTCCCAAAGCTTGGGGACCTGGTGTTCTCCATCCATTTCCTCTTTGAATCCTGCAATCAGGAAGCATTGAAATTCTGTTAAAAATTAACAGAAAGGAATTATCTACAAAAATGTTTATTTAAGGAATATTTGAAATTAATTATAAATATTTTGTCTGTCCTTTTCCATCAATTAAGAAAAAAACATGAGGAGCTGCCTGATTCCTCAGGTACTGTCTTCCAAGGAAAATCAGTCTGATCCAGATGAAAATGTAGAAGAAAAGACAACAGTCTTTTCCCAGCTATTGTGTAGAACCACCTTAGCAATTCATAAGAATTAATAGGAATTGTGAGAATTAAAAGACTGATTTGGGAACACAGGCATAAAACCATTTTTTTCCAACAAACAGGAATACAGGTGACATGCTGGTAAAAAACAAAACACAGACAACTTCCTTCCACATGACATCACATAGTCTTTTTAAATAAACTTGCATACAAAATATTCTTCCAAGCATTAAAATAGAAATTTGCTGATAATAATGCAATAATTGGAAGACTTCTATGAATTGAAATTCTCTTAAATAAGGGCAGTTTTTTTATTTCAATTTAGGCCAATTGTTGTTTAAAATAAAATAATTTCCCTTAAACAGTTATAGGGAAACATTTATTTTCATTTTTTACATTTAAGTTCATCCTACTAATCATTGTTTTTTCCCACCTCCTCTTCTTCACTAAATGATGTCAAAAGTAAAAGAAAGGATGTTTGCCTACTTATATTTATTCTTTCTATCCAGAACAGAGCTCCCACCTGCCTTCCATCACATCTCTGTAGGAGAATGGAAATTCAGCAGAAACAAAGACCAGGAGTGAAGGCATTCATTCACACAGATTTACATTCGAACTGTGGAAACGTTTTATGGTTTTAATTTAGACACCATAATATTTTTTGGTCTCTTCCCTTCAACTCTGCCATCTCTGCTTCCCCTTACATCTGTATGCTTATTCCTCTTTGAAGCTTCCATAACTTGTAACAGCAAATAGAAAAGATTTTTTTCTATAAAATTTCCATCTTCTAAAATAAACAGCTTGGCACAACTGTATGGGCAATGTGTACAAATTTACATACATTCTGTACATTGTTTTTCCCCCCAGTATTTTCTATATTTGTAAATCACAGATGTACAAAAGAAAACAAGAAAATACAAAATATTGCAATGTATTAGGAGCTTACATTTAATAATTGATTCATTACTTAATAATACTTGAAGTATACATTAAATTTAAATTATATCTTATATCTGTCAGAAAAGAAAGACTACCTAGATGTTTTATGGGCACAAAGTCTCCAGGGAGTGTCACAAATTCACTTGATGTCCGTAAGTAATTAATTTTCCATTTGAATCTCTGATTTAGCTGAAGGATGTGTAAAAGCACATGCAGACAAGCAGTCAGGAATGGAGAGTTGTCTACTGACTCTACATCTGATCACCTTTTCGCTCATTGTGAATTCTAAAAAATGTAGTGAAATGTGCTGTGCTGAAGAAATAGACACATGGTGTTGGTGTTTCCTATGTTCAAAAACCAGACACAGGAAGTCTTCCTCTGTCAGACAATTCTTTCTTATTTTCTTCATCTCTGCAGTTTACTCACACAGATCTGATTTTTTTGTTTGTTTGTTTTTAAGATGAGCATCCCCAAATATTTTGGTGCTGGTCTGTGTTCTTGGGAAACAGACATTTGGATTTTATTCCAACTTTTTTTGTTTTTACATTGTTAATATTTATAACCATAGTACCAGATCCAGCCAGTTAATTTCTTATATCAGTTATTCTTGTGATTTTATTTTCAACATATTTTTGTGAATTTTTATAAAATTTTCCTTGCTTTCCTCTCCCTAATATTTTCCTAAAACATCTTCACTGCCATTTCAATACACACAATTATTATTCAATTTATCATTTTCAAATTATGAATGGAAATCATATTTGAAACCAAAATATTTTCCATCTTAAAATTAATACATTTCTTCTATTTTAGCATTTTAGAGTTTAGCATTTTACAACAATTTTTTCATCTTGTTTTTGATTGAGTCCCTTTTCAAGTTTTTTCATTTCAGCTGCTTATTTGTTCTGCATTTCCCTTTGTATTCATTTGCCATATAACTTCATTTCTATCACACAATCCCCTATGTATTCTTTCCTGGATGGGTACATATTGCCTCTGACTGGTACAATGGAGTCACTTGAAGCCAAATTTAAATCCAGCCTCTTCTCACACTGAGAGAGTTAAAAGCTCTGTTAAAAGCTCTACTGAAGCAGCACCCAGAAGACCAAATCTTTGGTGAAAGGCAGAAAACAGCAGTGATTACTTGAGAAGATTCCCCCAGCCTTCCAGAGTCAGGCACTCCTTTTTCCTTACCATTTACACCTGTGTTAGCTGATGGCTTTTGGTTTTGCCAGAAATCAACCATTTCATTCTCAGGAAGCCTTCCCTCCCCTACTCCAATCCTGATTTGTAACAAAAGGACATCAGATTGTTGGTGTTGATTCAGGCAGAGACGAAAATGTGTCCTTCATGTTGGGCTGCATGTAGAAGCTCTGTTGCCCCCCCTGTGCTGGCAGCCAGGTCTCAGGACCAGCAGTGCCCTGGGAGCCACAGAGATCTTGGAAAGGAGAGGTGACTTTGTCTTCTCTTGTGAAGCAAAGCCCTCATACAAGTTTTTCAACACAGCTCCTAGCAGATGTTACATAAGGGCACACAGATCTTCTGGGTTAGACTCTGGGCAAAATGCACAAGGTTTGGAGGGCTGGAGTTGATAAAACCATGAAAATGAGAGGTTTATGCCACCTTTCATCCACCTCCTCCTGCTCATCTTGAGCCTTGACATAAGCAGGTACAGACTAGAAACCTTGAGCCTTCTCAACCTGTCCTTGGCTATCTCAGCTCTGGAAAGTGTTCATTTGTTAAATGCTGCTTATCAGGAAGTAGACAGCACTACAAAGCCTATATCCAAGCAAGATGAAGACAGAGAAATTCTCCTGAGCTCCAAGTGCTCCAATGGTGTCAGTAACTGAAGCCTTTTTTCTCCTAGGGGGAACTAGCAATTTTCTGGCTTTAGATCCACTTCACACCCACAGACAGGCAGGTGCCATGAACCTCTTACCTATTTGACTGAGCCATCTCTCTGTGGAAAGAGAGCAATCTCTCTGTCTCCCTCTTATCTATGTATTATTTCTATTCTATAGTGCTGGATCATGAAAACTATTCTGCCCTGCACTGTGAGGTTTTGCTTTAAGGTTGTCCCTGTCTCTCTGATTCAAAGCTTGCTTTGAAGCAGGTCTGATTTGAAGATGTTCACCTTGTGTTTTATCACACTAAATTTTCTCCTATTTTGGCAGCCCAGTGTGGAAATAATAAAAAATAAAAAATTAGACATGCCTTAATTTGAGATAAATCAAAATGGAAAATGCAATAGAATTTTGGTTTTGTCAGTCTTTCTTTTATAGGAGCTCTACTTGCTCTATGACTTTGTTCACTGTGGCATTAACTTGTCTATAAAATAAGAATAATTACATTTTCTTCCTTGATAAAGAGATCTACAGTACATGGATTGATAAGTTACATAAGTTATGTGTTTTTAATATTGAGGGGATAGATCTGTACACATTTCAAGCTTCTTAAGAATTAATGTATCTGTAATAATATAAACTGTTAGGGCCTAAACCTGAAAACAGTTATGGATGTTTTTAATGTATTATTTTTGAAGTTCAATACAAAGCATCACAAGACATTACATGTTTCCTGTTTGCAATCAAGGAAAATATTAAAAAATTTAAGAAAAAAACCCAATAAATAAACTCACAACCCATTCTGAAGGAAAAATTCTTATTACATGATTTTCTTGCAATGCAGATTATGGGTCAGCTCATAGTTAATATTATTTATATGAAGGCAAATGTCCTCTGCTCTACAGAAAGAATAAAGGCTCTATTCATGAAAATGTTAGAGCGAGATTGTATCTGAACAACAAAGATATTTTTAAAGCAATAAAATATTAAACAGATGCCAGTGTTTTCTTAGATACATAAATGGCCTGATATGGAAGACAGTCAGGTAATAGCTTTCAGCTGTGAATGTTTGCAACAAAATGTGTAGTCATATAAATCTCACTTGGATTGCACTGTACTAGAAAATCAAAATGCAGAACAGGCCTGTTGAAAGAGCTGTTAAAGTTCACAAATCTTTTCAGAAACCCAAGTTGATATTGGCTGATTTCTTAATTTGATTTCAAATTCTGGAAAATTTTGATTTTTGAGAGGTTTATGATTTAAAGAAGCACATAAATTAATGTCACAAATTTTCAAAATTTGTTTTTAAAACCAATTTAGATTCCAAACTCATGTCAAAGTGTTGTAAGTTCTTTTTAAGGAAATCTGATAATATAAAACTAACACATTTGCCTATTTCTGTAGTCAGTTCTGTGGCCAAATTGTTTCTAGTTATTAAATATATCAACTACATACAGAAAATGAGAACTGCAGAAATCCATGGGCCAGAACTCAAGATGTCTGTAACCTGAATTTGTGTAGGTATTAACACATCACAGTTTCTTTGCCTCTGATGATGGGAAGAAATTTTTCACTGTGAAGGTGGTGAAAAATTCCCAAAATTTCAACTTGTCTTGACTCTGGACAGGTTGCCCAGGAGGTTGTGGATGCTCCAAGCCTGGCAGTGCTCAAGACCAAGTTGGATGAGGTCTTGAGCAACCTGGTCTGGTGGGAGGTGTGCCTCCCATGGCAGGAGGGTGGGGATTACATGATTTTTCATATCTGTTCCAAGCCCTTACCATTCTCTGGTTCCTTGATTTTTCATCTCCTGGTAAGGTAGATGTGGTCAGCAGCACACGTTCACAACCAGCTGTAGGAAATAACAATCACAGCTCACCTGCCAGCTTCCAAAGGACTCCACCATCCAGCAAATTCAGGACCTCAGAGCAGGCTGGGCTTCTTACTCCATGTCTCTGTGGGATAAGACAGCCACCAGGAGAAACAAAATGGGATCTGAGAAAAATAAAACAAGAGTCTGCTCAGTGCAGGCCATTCATCTGCAAAATGCCCAATTTCCCACAACACTTGGCTTCCATCAGCTGCAGGACTTCAGGGTGCTCCACATTCATGGATCTGCTTTAAGATAGAGCACAGAATCACAGAACACCCTGAGAGGGAAGAGACCCACAAGGGTCATGAGACCAGCCCTTGTCCCTGCACAGACACCCCAACAATCCCACCTGAGGGCAGTGCCTGGAGCTGGGGCAGCCTCGGGGCTGTGTCCATTCCATGAGGAGCCTGGGCAGTTCCCACCCTCTGGGGAAGAGTCTCTTTCTAATATCCAGCCTAACCCTGCCCTGACACAACTTTAGGCTATTCCCTCAGGTCACCATTTTTTTCTGAGTGCCATGACCTGTTTTCCCTGAGTGGGCCCTAAAATAGCTTTTCCCAGAATGTTTCTTCACTGTTTCAAAGTGATTTGGTTCCTCTCTTTGAAAGCTGCACTAATAACCCCCTGAAGATTTCCTCATCTCTTTAATTTGTGAATGGAGTAATATGGGATCTCTGTGGATAGAGATTTCTGAAAAGGGCTCTGCTTAGGATGCTATGACTCCTTATCAAGTATGTAGCAGAAATTATTTTAGAGGACCATTTAATTCTGCACTTAGGTGTTTCTCATTATCAGGCTCTCTAGCACATGGATTAGTAGCAATTCTACTGTTCCAGAGCTTTTGTCATTAACAGCATCCCACCTCCAGCAACCTCTGCTAGTCAATAATAACAGCTTGTTTAAAAATAGCAGCGTCAACTTGTTTGCACTGTTATTATCTGTGCATGGCTTGTTTCCCCACAAGGCTGTGGGATGGTGCATAACCTGCTCTCTGGGTCTTCTTTCACTTCCTTTTTCAAAGCATGTTTTAAGATCAGGAGAGAAGACAGACATATTTTTAGCAAATACCAGTAATGTAATTGCAAATCTGTTACAGTCCCCAAAAGTAAAATACTGCAGTTAGAAGGAGCGGTATATTCATTAGTCAATAAAGTATTACTGCACAATTTATTGAATTGTAACCCTATTTTTCCTTGATGAAGATGTTGTGTAGCTTTCACCTTCATATAAATCTCAGTGATTAATTTAGCATTCGGAGCTAGAATAAGAAACCCAGGCCAAATTCCCATCCAGCCTTCCAGCATCATATCCTCTCTTCTTACTTCAGACTCACACTGCGACATGCAATTTTATTATAACACGGTTTAAAAACTAAATATTGATATGAATGGTGGATTTTGTAGGGCTGTATCTTCCCTACATGCCACTAATTCATTGTCTTTATCCTACAATCTGACAACTCCTCCATTCAGGTAGATGCTCTTGTTTGTGAGTACAGAAGGTGATTCAAAAGACATTGCTACACACCATAAAGGCAATTTATTATGCCAACGTACTGTATCTTCCTCTGTAGATTAACATAAATAATTATTGTAATACTGCACTGCATTGGAACATGCTTAAAGCTAATTGAATACAAAATGAATATACTTTTTATATTTTCTCATGAATTACAGTTAAGCCTTCTATTTTGTGACAGAAACCTAGAATTAAAGCAGAAGAAACAATTAATGTTATAATTATGTGTTTCTAAACTTATATTCAAAAGCATTGGCAAATTATTGTCAGAATATTTGCATACAAGCTGAACAATTAAGTTGTCAGCTGATTCTATTTCTTCTTATTTTTCTTGTTTAACTGGTTAATTTTTTTAATCTATTTTGCTATCAGAGCCAGTCAGAACTTTCAACACTACTTCATTGCTTAATTTTAAATAGCATCAGTGGAGATACATTAGCAAAAGGAAGAAGAGAAATACATTGATATTTTTAGTATATTTCTCTTACTTTCTGAGTACCTGACAGTTCTGGAAAGTGAATTAATAGCATACATGGCAAAAGAATGGTAGACCTACTGTCAGCTGAGAGCTGCAGTAAAACCTTGATTCAGTTATGCTGGAGGTGGGATTTTCATCACACTGCTATGCTGTGTTTTTCCTAGCACAGCAAACTAATAACTCTTAGTTTATTAGAAATATCATCAAAAATTTTCCTTTTTTAAATATGAAGAAGCACTTGACCCAAAAGGGTAAACAGTTTGATTCTCATAAACAGAGGGTGAAATTCTCATTGTTGGGAAAAATTAATACGGTTCCTTTCACAAGAAGAACCCTCTGAAAACAATATTCCAATTTCCTGCAGACACTGTCAAATTGAGATATGTCACACATGAAAATTCAAGCCCATTTCTTGTATAGTTTTACTTCTGCTTTGACCATGACATTAGATTTGATGTCTGCAAAAGGAAAAAAATCATAATTTAGTTTGTAGAATCCACAAACACATATTTTCTTTTTTTTTTTTTCTTTCTTTTTACTTTTTAACCTTGAGTTAAGCAATCAGATCTCTGAAAAAGCTATATTTAGATTTTTTTTTAATTGACCCATTATTTTGCTTGCTTTCACTGCCAGAACCCCCTACTGCAAACAAGGATAAGGATGCTACCTGGACTTCATTTGATGAATAGTTTTAATTAAAATATTCTGTACCATAAGTATTTTAATGTTACAGACAAACCAAAGGTATGCAGTAATAAATTAAATTATACATTTAAATTAATCTATAAATATGCTATAAAATTGACAGGATATTTTTAAGATAGAGAATGAGACATGGATTGCTAATTATGACAATTAAATATCATGAGTAAAAATAAATGACAATCAATATCCTAGAACCATTTTGTAAAACGAAAAAAAGGAGGAAATATAATATCATTTAGATGTCTATAAAGGTGAAAAATTATTAACAAGTTAGAGTCCTGATTTTTCTATTGTAATAAAATGATAAGCAGTAGAACATTATACTTTTCATCACTGCTAGCCATAAATACTGTGCATATACTGTACTGGCGCAATCCATTATGGGGTTCTTCTATTTGGGTCTATTATGTTCAGGATAATAACATGTTTAATTTTTACTAATAAAATTTCCCAGGTTTCTGCTCACTCCGAGTCTGATCTAGAAGCCTGTGAACTTATTGAAAGCTTTTTCTTTATATTTAATGAATTTTGGATCAGTCCCTACTTAAAAAAAAAAAAAAAAAAATCATAAAAACCTCAAAGAATAATCAACCAAACAGCAACAAATAAAAGCAAGTTGCAGCAGTTATGCACACACAGTCAAGGCCTCAGCAGCACTGGCTCTTTCTCTGTATGAAGAACCACCCAGGGCTCCCTCCTATTAGCAGATATCTGCACCAAGCATTAGCTCACATGCCACAGGACACCCACCTGAAATTCTTTTCATAATTACTTCCTCACACCAGAAGAACATTAGGGCCAGCCAAAAGACACAGAGCTGCTTTGTCTGCAGTGCTGTGTTAGGGGTAGTAAATGTGTAAACTGGGTGGAAACCCATTAAATTACTGTCTCAAAATTGTCTGTTTTAATAGTATTAATGTCCCAGCCATGATATGAATTTACAGTCTATCT
>WEIU01009850.1:19028-78935 GCA_013389925.1 Aegithalos caudatus | reverse complement strand
AATTTACAGTCTAACTCCTTCACGACCATTTATCAAAATGGTAAAGGCAAAAAAAGTGAAGATAGGATTTTTTTTTTCCATCCTGGAGATTTGGCTAATAGTCATTACTATATTCATATTAAAATCCTAGTCTGTGTCTTTCAATCATACATTTTTCTTCTAATTAAGGCATATTCACTTTTTTTGCTAATTAGGTATTCTTTGTTGCACAATGTTTGCTCTAATCTTTTGGAATCTCTCTCAATATCCAGTCATTGCCTTCATTACTGGCTCCCCTAGAATCCAACCAAAGCATGTTATTTTTTCTGCTAATTATATCCTCATTTACAGATTGTTGCCTTCTCTGATTGGCTCTTTAAACCAGTTGCTATGACTTCATTAGCAATGTCTTCTGACCCTGTTATTTCTTGTGACAGGATTTGCTCCACTTGTCCTGTAGCACTGTATCCCAGGGTCACTCCTCTCCCGGGCTGGAATAGTGTCAAACACGAAAGGTTTAGGGCAGAGAAAATCACTGCTGAAGTTGCTAATTACCACATGCAGCAATGGTACAAATTAATGCTCCTAGCAGTTTAGAAAAAAAAAAAAAAAAGAAAAAAAAAAAAAAAAGTGTTTTAAAGGTGTCATTAACAGGTTAGTTTCATTCATATATGTGCTTGACAAAAAAAAATCATTGTAGTGTGTTTTGCTTTTACAATCTCTCCATCAAATAAGTGTTTTTAAATCATGTGGGATTTCTTACAGCGCGATATAGCAATAAAATTACTGAATAAAGCATTCTTGACCTCAATGATTTTAGAAGGCAAGTGTTTATAAACAGATTTTCCTATTGTAACTTGAATTTCAGAATCTTGTAGTGTATTAGGATTTCATTTCTAACCTGTCCTACAGAAACTGTGGTCTCCCTTAATACAAGGATTACATATTCGGGCATTTAGAAAAAATAAGTAATTATACAAGGACAACATATTAAGAGAAAATTAAAATATATGTAACTGCAGTGAAGTACTAATGTAATGCTTATATTAAGCTGGAGAATGGCACGAGATTACAATTTTCATGGGGTGCAAACTGCATATTGTGCTAATTGTGTTCCCCACTTTTAGTCTCTTGCAAATCTGAATAATCCATTACCAGAACCAGAGATTCAAGCACATAGCAGAGTTTAATACAAGTTAGTTAATATGAAAAACGCTGTATCTAGTTGTTTGCAAAATTACTTTTGTTGATTAAAAGGCTCTTCAGAACTTCCGGCTTGTGAAAGGGTTTTAAATTGTCTAATGCTGATTGTGATTGCTATGCAGAAAAAAGGCAATGCGAAGCAAACCATTATATCACTGAATCTTTGTTAAGCAGGCCTTGAAAGTGCTTGACAGCATAATTAATCTTGTGATATGAACAAAGAAACCAACTCAATAGTATTGAAGATGCTTATTAAAAATACTAAATACCTTTTTCCACTTAAAAACCTTTTGAAATACTGTGGAAAGTGCCATTACCTTTTTTGTTTTTGCACTACTTTAGTCTAAAATTGGTACAAGGGACACATAGCACGAGAAAAAGAATAAACTGGATGACAATAAAAATTAGTTTGAAAAACAATGCTCCCTGATTTGGGGTGTCAGCTAAGCAACCTCCAAGCATTACAGAAGACCCCTGCACACACATACACAGTGTCCACTGTTGTTAGCTTCAAAAGTTATTTAAAATAATCACTGGTTGTCAGTCAAATTACACTTTCAAAGTAAATCTTATTAAAATCATTTATATTTAAATGGATAACATCAATTTTAATTGCTGCTTCTGCCTTTCGTGGTGGCTCTATTGTATGATGCCATACCAGAACAAATCACACACCTAAGATTCCCTGATACAGCAGGATGTGTTTGGGATGCAAGTTAATCCCAAATATACTGAGAGGAGCAATACAAAGATCTGGAGGGAGTGCTATGACACGGGCTGAGAGAATTTATCCACGGCTTGTAACATGCATGTTTGCAGCATTCAGAGACAGAGGGAAGCAGGCTTTGCTGACTTTCAGCTGAATGTACAGTCTGTTTTGAAAATTCATTAAAAAATTACTATCATGGAAACTAATGTTTAGGAAAACCACCACTTTTGATGCCCCTCAATTTATTAAGAACCTGATGCTGCAGCCAATGTTAACATTATCTTTTTAAGGCCAATTTATCTGTTTAATTCTGGAAAGCATAATTATGCAACTAGGACTCGATCCTGCAAGACAAACAGAACTAGGGAAAGAAAAAAAAGCAAGGCACTGTGGCAGATATAGCCCAGCAATCCTGATCCTTTTTAAGACAGAAGGTTGGTCAGAGTGAGTTAAATGACAGGTCCCACAAGCTGGCTGACTGGAGGTTATTCCTTGCATACACCAGGAGCCAGCTGAGGAGTCATTCTGGGAGGATCACAGTTTTCTGGGACTTGGCATCTCTTACTTTGGTCTCCATGGCCTCTTGATGCCATAAAATATGCTGTTCTTGTTTTCTAATAAGGTCAACTGCTCTGTATATCCAGATAAAGAGCTGCAGAGCAGAGCAGGAAGAATACAAGGAAATAACCAAAGCAGCAGCTCTGAATTTCCCTTGAAGTATATCTTTTTAAGCACTGCATGTTGACTATGCCTACTCATTACCCTGCCAATCTAAATTTTCTTTCCTGATTCCTGAGCACTGAAGGCACTTTCCCTGAGCAGCAAAGTTCATTGTGTTATGAAAAGAAGCATACTGCACAGCTCTGTCTCATGGAAAAGCCTCCACACGTAGACAAACACTAAGCACTGACACTATTTTAGACTGTGTGATCTTTGGAGAGAACACTGCCTTATTTCCAGTGAGATTATATGTAGCACAGTGCAGCCCTGTTTCTGATCCAGGGCTGCAGACATTAGTTTAAATACATTTACCTGCCTCAGTAGTGAGAAATCAACAAAGCTTAGTGCATCAAGCCCACGAGCAGGAGCCTTTTTTTTTAAACTTCCCTGATGCTGGCACTTGCAGTCCTCCATGAAAATGCCAAACCTATTGATTAAAATACAGGTTGAATTTGGAGGTAAATACACCTTATTTTGTCCTACCTTCAAGTTTTTCAATACTCTCCAAAGACAATAAAAGCTGTGTTTCATTTTAATAACAGTGAATCAACTCTGAGGTTGATTGTCCTTGCTCAGGCAAGGCTTCCTGTGACATATGGCAATCTTGCCTGAGCACAGACAGTGTAGGAGGCTCTGATGGCAATCGTTACGGCAATTAGCAAACCACACTGCCATATCCATGTTTTACTTTATAGTTCCGATTCTAAACACTGGACCTTTTCTTGAATCCTCTATGTACAGAACTCCCATTAATTAAAATCAAACAGCAAGAAATATATAAAAAAATCAATGGTAGAATATGACTCATGTTATTTAATTAATGGGTAATTCCTCGCATCAATATGCTGAGAAAGCTTGAACTTAACCTTTAGGATTAAAAAAATTCACCATGTGAGAAAATTTGCTTTTTTCTAATCACATTTCTCCTTAACAGATTTTAAAAACACACGTAAAATCTGTTGGCAAAGTCTTTAAGTAGATACAATCCCTAAGCCTATAAGTAAACTCCTATTCCTATCCATATCAACTTAGATAATGGCAGGAACAAAAAACACCTACAGGTGCACACATACTGGAATACACAAAACACTGCAGTGCTTTCAAATGATCACATCAGCCCACCAGCTATACCCTTCTCCTCTTTCTGTCTTTTCTCAGTCTTTCTCTTCAAAATTACCACACAGGTGTCATTTGTTGAGCTATGTTAAGTCTAGAAGCACATGGAGACAAAGTCAGTATTTCATAATAACTCAGCAATATGGATTTTGGCCTTAAGGGTACATTCATTCAAAGAAGAGAATAGCAGTAAGAAAGCCCATGAGCAAAATCTTAGAACTTCACAAAAGGAGATGCTCATCCAGGGGTGAACATTTTATTTCAAGTTTAATAAATTTCATTTTCAAAGAATTGCCAACTCACACAAATTTGTCACTAATCATCAAAACTGAGATCCTTTCTTTCCTGCTCACAATGCTAGGAGTAGGCACTCCATTCTTCACTAGCAGTTAAAATGGTTTGCTTTCAGCTACTGCAGTTTTTCCTCAATTTAGATAGTTACTTCCACCCCATTCTTCCTGGAAACTGTAAAAAGTCTTGCATCTACATTGTCCTAACTTACTAAATGGAAAAAAACTCTCAGCAGTTCATATTTCTTATCCACAGAGGTCTGAAGCATCACCAGTGGTGGAAGGATCATTAGGAACCCTCAAAATAGCCTAGGAATCATTACATGCCCTCTGAAGGACTCTGCTTGGGGAGCCCAACATCCAAAATCACCCTGAGCTCACAAAACAAGGTTTGATCCATAACATTTCCTGGTAATACCCCCTTAGTGTCATTCTCTTTTATTTTAAGAAATATTTATAAGAAGGAAGGTTATGGATCTGGTTTTTTGGACCTTTTATAATGACCTAAGCCTCCAAAACAGGTGTTCTAGAAACTTACTCAGAGGGAACAAAAGGGGGGGACCATTTGAAGCTCAGGGATTTGTGTTTTCTTCCTATGGCACCCAGAGGTGTGGATTCACTGAGGGGAAGTAGTCAGGTAACTGAAACTACAGACAGCAACCTGACATCACACTGGACTCCACTAGATCCTTTCTAACCCATTTGAACCTCCTTTTTCTCTATTGCCAGGACTGGAGAGTCATGGCAGAAAAACTGCCCTGTTGTGAACAGCAAGTATCTCTGGCTAAGGAGAGGAGCTGTGGGACGCTAGGCCTGCAGAAGGTACCACAGATAACAGATGAGGGCCAGAAGACTTTTTACTTTCATTTTTATTTCATTTTCCTTGAATCCTGTAGGGAAAGTCACGGTCCATATTCTTTTGTAGCTTTTAGCACTGCATTTACCAACCCAGAGGTAGATTTCTTTATCCAGGTATGAACAAGGGCCCCCAATTTTGTGTGCGTGATTTTTTCCACAGATACAGGCTGATGCAATGGAAGCAGCCTCTGTTTCTGAGGTACTTTGAAGCAGAACATGACCAGAACAGTCTATGTTTACATTCCTTGTCTTGAAGTATTTTGCATGATAGCTGTAAGAGGGTCAATGGATGCATTAAATCTGGCAAACCTGAAGCATTCCAGATGCCCCTACCCCAGTCAGGGAGGCTGTGGCTATGACAAGCCTGTGCCCAGCCTCAGCTGGCTGCTATAACAAAGGGGCTCTGTGAAAATAGTACCTAGGAGTGAATTTTCAGTGCTGTACTCCAGTAAACTGGGATCTCTTATGTATTCTGAACACGTCTTGACTAATATGTGCTGGCTTGTATGTAAATGTTTTCTGTTGTTTGTTGTGTTTTCTATTTTTTTTTTTTTTTTCTTCTTAATTCTCCTAATGGACCAGGCTGCCCTAGGAATGTCATTATGTGCAGGACTACATGATCATCAGCAAGCTCTCATTACAAGGCAAAGCAGCTTGTTTATACTTGACAATAAGAAGTTTGTACATTTGGGGCAAGCATTTCTGTGCTTTAGAGCACCTTTCCCAAAATCCTTTGCTCCAACATTCCCTTTCTCTCTGAAATATGAAGAACAAGGCCACCCAACCATTCCCTGCTCCTGGCAAGAGGGACATCCGAACATCTCAGTGCAAGACAAGAGTATTTTGTGAAAGAAACACTTTTCAGTCACAGTGCTCTCACACAGGAAATGAGGACAGTCAGTATCAGAGGACTCACAAGATGAGAGAATGATGAAGAGTGTCTGTAAATCTTCCTCTGGTCAAGCCCTGACATTTGTAAAGTATGCAGAAAAAGAGAGTACATCATCTTATTCTTTGCAGCAATCTTTCTTGTACCAAAAGCTGAAGCTGTATCCCAGTAAACACACAAAGTTTGGATCAGATTGGCCAGGGAGAAGATAAATTCCTGTTGTGTGACTGCATCTCACAATGGGAGCACTTCTTCACTAATGGCATATTCCAACCTGTATGACCAGAGCAGTGCCTATTAGAGCACTGCTGGCAGGAAAATGTCCTCAGCAAGAATGATTGTAAAGATGGGGAGAAAATATTTTGAAAAAAATTAAGTGCAGAGGCATGAAAAAGCTAAGGAAAAAGCAATTTAGTATTTCATGGATTGTTAAAACAACAAAGAGCATTTAGGATCATAGAGCTGGAAGAGCAGGAGGATCAGGAATCCAAATCTGGGATGGGACCTTCTGAACACAAAAGGTGTTGAAAATGGTACATGAGAAAAAAAGACCATTAAGAACAGAAACACAAACATAGTTGGAAATTGGTAAAGTGTTGTAAGAGAAACAGAGGTAAAATGAGGAGCAAGAAAGTAGTAATTCTGAAAATGAAAACTGAATGAAATTATAGCCTATGTTAACTGCCCAACCTTCCCTTTCTCCCTAATCACTTTTGGATTCATTGCCCTATGTGACACAGCATAATTAGAGGTAATTATAGCAATACAGATTTCATGAAAATTAGCTGTATGAAGAAAGACCTCTATAGCATCTCTACTATGTGTAGAAAAGGCAGACACAATACTTTCTTCCATTTGGCAGAAGTCAGCTGGCCAGTGAGCTCCCATCTACTCCAGCACTGCCAGACCCTGCCCAGCCATGGTGTGGTGAACAGAGAAGATAAAGGTTTTATGCCTGAGAAGTCAGGCTTCATTTGTTCTCTTGCTCAAGAAAACAGTGATATTCTGTTTAAATCTGAAGACTTTTAAGTGAATTATGAGTTGAGAGCTTTACTTCACACACAAACAATAATGAGAGCTCGTTTGTTTGCCACTAGAATTCTAATTATTCTAATGATCTGCTTTTTAGTTTACTATTGTAGACTAGAGATTATGAAAGGGAATTTACTCTTGATTAAGATGAGCATGAGAGAACATAGTCTCAATGATTTATGTGCTTGCAGATTTTGACAGAGTGCAAATTTACTGGTTTCCATGAAATTTCAGTTGTAGAATTCAAGATACAAGATAATAGTGTGAATTCTCATAGACATTAACTAATTCTTCAATTAATTGCAAAACCTGAAAAAAGTAAAATTCCTCTACATTCTTAGCTTTCTCCCCATGCAATAAAAAAATGTATCAGTAGTGTCTAAAAATTACTCACAAACGCAAATCTAACAAATCCTGAAGGAGCAGTCTTACATAAGAACAAGCTGAGCTTTTAAAAAGCCCATGATTAACAGCGCAAAATCATGTGCAAAGATAGGAGACACATTTTTTTCTACTCAAAATATAACATATGCCATTTCTAGTGACAATGTTTGCGTGTTATCAGAAGTCAAAGCAATTAAGAAATTTTTCAAGATCACTGCTATGTACAGAATTAAATTTACATTGGAATGTATTTAAGACACCAATCTAACAATAACTTGAATTTTTCACTGAAATCAGCTGGTACATTTTGTTCACACCCAGAAAACCATAGGTCAAGAAGGATCTGGACTCAAGTTGGGAAATTCTCAAGTACTGTCTTTTGATATTTGGTAACAAGTCAGTAAAGAAGACAGACAACCTTCCAGGTGGCAAGAAATACAGATTAAACCATTACATATATCATGCATGAAGATAACGGGTTCTGAGTTACTGTAAGTAAAATGAACAGTATGGAATATGCATTGCAGCTAGACTGGTGAGCAAATCTTCTTGTCATTCACATGCATAGGTAGGAGCTGTTCACCATGGACCAGATGTAAAAGAGGAAATTTAGGACAAAAATTGGCACATCCAGAATGCAAACTCAGACATACAGTTTTGCTGGACATCTCAGGTTTTAGTAATTTAAATTAGTGAGACTGATTATACACTGATTATAAATTTAGAAGAAAACTATTCAAATTTATAGATATTTTTAAAGGAAGGGCTCATCAAAAATCAGTATTCCAACACAGAAGCCCCTTGTGCTTGCAGCTCTGGCTGGTTGGTGAGCAGTGCAAGAGAAAACAAGGAGTTTACACCAGAGCTACCCGTAGATCTCTGTTGTTTACAGAAGAGATGATCTTCCCAGGTAACTGCCTGCACTCTCTATTTGAAATACATCTCCACTGGCAGAGCAACAGATTGAGTTTGATGGATATTCTTGTTGCATTCTGAGGTGTGAAGAAAAGGCCTGAACTGTGCATATGCTATAGGAGACAGTTTTCGCTATTACTTCTGGTGGCTCATTGTAGCTGTTACTGCTTTGTTCACAACCTTTGCACTCTGTGATGTCTCTTGAAAATACAGCATTTATTTCACTGGTTGCCTTCAATTAAAGTGGCATTTCTGCTCTGAAGAAAAATCTGCAAAATGCCATTTGACTCAGGGGGTTTTTTGTGACTCCCAAACGAATGTGTTCATTTCATGTGTGTAAATGTGAATGCCAGCTACACAGGCACAACCTGATAGCTGAGCTGGTTCTTTTCTTCATCCTGTCTCTGTGATTGTGCCCTTAACTAATTCCTGGGTTGCCTCAATGTAATTGCTTGTGCACAGATGTGCAGAAGGTGCAAAGAATGGATATAATCCATCTTGCCCTACCTTAGTGGTTTTGTATCAGCAGTTAGAGAGGAATATAAACAAGTTAAAAATAAAAAAGTTTGTCAGTTTGGGGCTTTTTTATAAAACAAGCAGTTAGCTATGCAGGAACACATGTACCTAGATGAAGGCTGTATTAAAACAGGATTTACATGACAGGTTTTAAAAAGTTGAATTTCGTTTTAAATTCAGGAAGAATCACATAGTTCATGAGAAGGTTGTCCATGAGTGTGAAACAGGGGTTTATTTCATTTTTTAAACTCAACTTTTATAAATAGTTAAAATACAGCAATACTCCCTCATACTGCAGGTAGAAATGACTGCAAGAGCAACTTGGTATAAGGAATCTGAAAGCAACTTAAGGCAGAGAGGATGGATAAAAACTGGATGCAGTTACATCTGTACCAAAGGCAGATTTGATCTTAAGTCCTCCAGAACATCTTCCTTTTCTTTCTATTTCCAGGTTTTCCCTTAGCAAAGAGCACTTCTGAATAAAATCCCATCTAACCAGGACTGATACTTTTCTTCACATTAATCAGTTGAGAAGAGATCATCCCCCTTGGATGGCATGATAAATACATCTTAAAATGAAAAAAATCCAGTAGGAGTTGGAAAGGACAACTTTTACATTTCTGATGCTTTCCCACACAAGAATCTTTATACAGAACTGTATTCAGTATTAGAGTTTCTCAAAACCTAAACATGCTGACTTTATTTCTTAGAACAAACAGGGGGTTTTCTAGATCTGGTTTAAGGGTGTGATGGTGGAGAATAGTAGTCCATTTTAACTTCCTATTCTTACCCTCATAAAAGGTGTTCAGTATAAATGAAGAATACTTATTCAATTCAAAAGCTATTCATGACAGAAATAATTAAAAACACAAGTATGAAAAATATGGGTGGCATCATATACCAGATATCTAGTGCTGTGTGATATTACTTGTTAATTTTTCTCAGACACACACAATTTAAATATTTAATAACTCAGTCCTCCAGTTCTTCACCACACAGTTTTTAGGGAAATTGGTGAGGTATATGTTTTGCAAGTCTGAATCTAGACTTGGTTATTTTGGCATCCAGGTACTCCATGCCAACTGACACTAAATCTCTTTAGCCTCACCGATCAGTAATTTTTCTCTGTTTCTTATACATGCATTTTTATGTCTCTCTTACATTTTCCTTTATGGGTGAGCAAGACAAAACTGGCTGCCTGGAATATTGCTCAATGTGTATTGAGATTACAATAATTCAGTCAAGCACAGGTCCATATATCCACCATAGGATGCTCCTCCGGATGTTCTTGTATTACTTTCCCAAATAGCAATTAAAGCAGCTTTAGGAATAGCTTGTCATATATTTGCCTTGAATGGACTGCATTCTAATAGAGGTCAGCTGCAGCCATGAATTTTATGCCCACTGTATGAAAGAGCAATATCAGTCCATCTATGCTGCCTAAAACACTCCTGCTGAACAGATGGCTGATTCACTGTCTTGTAGATTCTTCATGGCCAACTTCTAAGCATAGTGACTTGCCACTAATAAGACACAGGTGCTGTTGTAGAAGAACATGATGTTCTTTCCTATTTCAAAACAGTATTTCCACTCCAAAAAAATAGTAGTAAACAGTTTCTGAGATGTTCAAAGTGAGTATCAGCTGATCCAGAGGATTCAGCAACAGCAGTAAAGGAAAGTTTTTGCTGTAATTCCCATAAGGATTTTAATTACACTGTTTTGTCTTTTCAATTTGAGACAGCATTTCCTATTGAACTGCTATTATGGTATTGACAACTCAGGTGTTCAGCTTTATTCTTTTGCACTGAGCAAGCAAATTACTTCATATTTATATCCTGAACTAACGTCTCAAGAAGCTATGAATGGATTGATGCTGCAGTGATATATTATCAACCCCTACCATTTTGCTGTTGAACGTGATACTAACCAAAACCAGCAGCTGCCACTCATTTTCTGAGCTTCTCTAAGAATGAAATACATTCACAAGGATTTAAATATCAATTACTAATATTTTGTCACATTAGAAAGCATTTTAGAGCAGGATTCATCTGCCCAAATATAAATGAAGCCATCTGCACCTGAGCTACTTGTGAGGGCTCCCTTTATAGTCAGTGGAGAGAAACAGACACTTTTAGAGTGCAATTGATCTTCTCTTAAGATTGACAGCAACACTGTAGACATCTAAAGTTGGATGAGATTAATAGTGTCCCCAACATTTGTTAAATTATGCAAGATTCTATATAAATAGAAGACAAAGTCTCTTCCCTAAAGAGCTTTCATCTTCAGTCAATACATTCCCAGAACTGAGCATCTAAATTGCTTGTCTTTGTCAAATGCCTCCCTTTGATGTTATTCCATAAGGTGTTCTCTGGTTTTCCTGGACAACCACAGCACTCACTTGAGAAAGCAATACATTCAGGACAGGGAGCAGAAGAATTACCAAGAGCAGCTCTGAGAGCTATTTTTCCAGAATTATGATAGGTAACTTTTTGAAAAGTTTTTATTTATCTTTTTAGAAGTGAGTTGTATTTTGTCAATTTTTACTGACAAGCTGGTAAGGCAAGTACTTCAAAGTAGAGTGAAGAACAGTGTTTGCCTTCAAGAGCCCACTCTTCCCACATATGCTGATTCCTCTGGGAAGACAGCAAACTGAATTAGTGGCTTCATCCTCTTCACTGCTCTGTGACATGCATGCACATACACCAGCACAGAGATATATGGGAATTAGAAACATTTTCAAGGTCTTGGACAGAACACTGAAGAGGTAGGATTCCACAGGCAATACAGACCTGGCAGTGGACTTAAGGTGATTATCACCACTCCTTTAGTTAACAAAATTTCAGCTCAAGGGGAGGGCACAATCTGATTTTTCTGAGTTAACAAGATGATTTTAGAAGAGAACAAGAACAGCATCTACACTTACATGGAACATGCAAATAGAATATTGGAAAACTTTTTTGGTGCCTTGCTTTGTTATAACAAACTAAGAGGAAAGCTCTGGTTATTTTTAACAATAAAACTTGCACATTCCAGTTTCTAAACCAAAATCGTGTTCTATGTATTGCCATAATAGGAGATCAAGGAGCTTGAGTGAAGTTAAAACTAAATCCTGAATTCCAGCTCTGCACCACTAAAGTGCACATGAATATGGGGGATATTTTTCTTAGATTTTTTTGTTAAAGAAATACTAAAATACATCCATCTATGTCCATATTTCTATGGAATGACTACAAGAACTGTAATACTAACAGGTGAGATGAAGAGCTCAATATGCTTCTATGTAAGGATCAGAGAAAGGGAAATATTTCCAGGCCCAATAAAAGAAAAAACAACAAAACAAAGCTAAAAACCAACCAACTAAAACTTTGCCTGTCTAATCCTAAATAACCAGTCTCATTAGTCTAGAAAAATTTCACAACAGTGTGCAACTACTTCAATAGGATTTCTATTACACCACTCCCATTACCATTGGACATAACTTTCAAAACATCACCAGACACAAGCTGTCCTTTTACAGTTTCACAACAGTTACCATTTTTTCTCTTGTATTTTTCCCATGCTCACTTCAATAATGCTAAGCACAACTTACTTAAAAAAAAAAATTATAATGTTTTGTAATTCCAAAAATACAAATTTTTCATTCCATAATTTACCCTGCTGAGTAGGTGCATTAAGAGCCTATTAATATTTTGTCTGTAACAGTTTTTATTTCAAAGAACTTCATTTCTGATAGGCATCAGAACCAGATTGCAGTTTTCCAATGAGTTATGTACAGCAGGCTGGAGCCTAACCTGTGGTACAAAAAAATAAACAAATCACTTGCTCACAGAAGAGAAGTAACTTTATCCAGAAGCATGTCAGTTTTGTCAAGTCAGTGCAGGACAGATCGAATTTGCTGAGCTGGACTCCAGGTTTGGAAAGCTGATTATTCTACTGAATACGAGTTATAACTAAAATAAACAACTCAATAATTATAGTATCTACAATAACAACAGCAGGATAGCATGTATTTATATTTGTCAGTAAACAAGCTAAACCAAAGCCCCAGAATGTTTAAAGAATTTTTCCTACTTCTTATATTCTGTCACTGGGAAACTAGTCTAAAGAGAACATCCTTGTTCAATGCCTATAATCTCTCAGATGCATATTTAACTATTCAAATTTAGCTAACATACTATTTTTACTAAAATATAAAGCAAAACAAGATCTCAGTCACAGCCACAAAATCTTTTTTAATGTATTCCTTGTGCTACTTCTGAATATTAATAAAAATTAATAATTAATTTTGCCTTTGGCATTGCAAGATATACTAGTTTTAATTAGTGTACTGTACTCCTATACAATTAAAAAATAATTGATGTCCACACTTATTGGCGGTCTCTGTGATCTCTTTTCCTGTTGTTGTCAACAAATGCCTCAAAAAACAAGTTCAAGAATGTTTTGCTGTCCACTTGATTTACACACCAAAAGTAACAGACAAATCTTTTATGATGAAACAGAACAGTTTTCTGTTTAAATTATACACAAGTATATTAACTAGAAAGAGAAAATTAAAAGCTGATGGCTCAAAGAAATAATGGAAAGACTATCAAAATGTTTAGTCTATCAACAAATTTGCCTGGAATGTATCAGCAGATGACAGTATTTTAACTTAAATGCAGTGGCCATCTTGTATTTGTTACGTCAATCCTATTGAGCATTTAATGCTGATGTCCCTCTTGATCAGTTTCAGTTATTTAAATTCAGCATATCATGTTGCTGTTCTCCTACATCACATTAATTGTACCATGAATTATTTCATTATATAACAATAAGGTCTCTCTTTCTCACAAGAACAAGTCAAAGAATTAAAGTATGAATTCCCACAGGGGAAAAAAATCTAACTTCCCTTCAATGTATTTGCATCAGGATCTTGAATAAATATAAGTGGGTTTTTTTTTAATACAGACACTGAAACAAAGACATGGAATCCCAGATGTAAATTCTCCAGCACAGTTATGAAACAGAACAAGAAAACTCATATGGCAAAGAAAATCCCGAACTGACTATTCCTTATCTAAGCCAGAAGCCCATGCTTGTAATTTGAATCTGGGTCAAAAAATTCAAGCAGAAGAGTCATTTTGGGGCATGACAAAAAGCTAACTAAAAATTGCTGAGCTTATTTTTTCAATATCACAGAAATACACATCTCAGAGTTCGACATAGGACAAGGGCCAGATAAACAAATAAGCAGAGGAACAAACAAAAAGGATTTAGACAACACAGGAGGATTTTTTTTCTTTATCTAATCCACATTCTTGTAAAGTAGTGAACATGAAAAATCAGCAAATCAGATATTTATTTAATTAATGCTTTTATAATGATTAATGATCTCAGCAGTCATTTTAACTAAAAATGGTTAGTAATTCAAGTAACACGCTTAAACAAATATCACTGAAGAACTGAGAGTATTACAAACTACATTCTTATTTCTGAGGATTTTTGAAAGTTATTTCTCAACATCTTTTCTGGCACAGCACACAGAAGTCAATGGCCTCAAATGAGGGGAATTCAAGTGTTTCTTTGTGTGATGGGAGGAATGTCAAATCAGTAAAATCCCTCTGAGGTGTGAGCTCTCTGAGGGACCCTCAACTCCCACAGCTGCCATGCTCACAACACAGGCATCCTGGAGAAGTTGGGGTTGGAACTGGATGATCTTTAAGGTTCTTTCCAACTCCATCCTTGCCATGGGTGTGTGAGGCCCAAACCACTGGGCTTGCTGCCCCTCCTGAGGCTGTGAATGCCTCCATTACCACCAAAAAACTCCAGGAGCTGCTTATTTTGGAGCAGAAATCTGCAATAGATTTAGTGGCAAATCTTGTTACTGAAACAAATCAAACAAGAAAACAACACAAACCAATAGATCTGAGAAACACAGACATCCTACTTCAGGGAAAGATTGAGAAGCCTGATGTCCCTCACTGCTTCTGTTATGCTGCCAAGCTGTTGAGATGTGTTGTGGGAAATATGGGACACCTGGACACCTCCTGACAGCACCAGGAGCCTCCTGCCCCTCTGGCCCTGGATGCCCAGCCCAGCACTGCCCAGGGATGCCCTGAACTGCCCAGGGATGCCCAGCACTGCCCAGGGATGCCCAGCACTGCCCAGGGATGCCCAGCACTGCCCAGGGATATCCAGCACTGCCCAGGGATATCCAGCACTGCCCAGGGATATCCAGCACTGCCCAGGGATGCTCAACACTGCCCAGGGATATCCAGCACTGCCCTGGGATGCCCAGCACTGCCCAGGGGCTCAGGCTGGCACTTGGCTCCATGGGCACTCCCTGCCTGCCACCACTTGAGGGGGAGGCCCTGCTCCCCACAGCTCCCCAACACATCTCTTAACAAAACATCAACACTGCAGGAGTTCAAGCTCCTGCCTGATTGGGATGTCTCTTCCTTGGATGTAGTGTCCAGGTTATAAATCCCCAAATCCACCCAAGTGGCCCCCTGGTTCCCACAGATCCATTGCTCCCCCATAAACAGGCCCTCTGCACCACACAGGAGAACTTGGACACTTTCACTTTATCACCAGGCCTTGAGCTGAAGGCTTGGGGTGCCAGATAAGGCAAGATAAAACATGTAAAACTTCACACATTTTCATTAAAAGCAGCCAAGAGACCTCAAAACCTCCCATGGCCATAACAGCAGCAGCACACCATGGGCCAGCCACCACCACCTCTGCAAGCACCCTGACCATGCCTGCAAACTTGAAAAGCTTAATGCTGCTCCATTATGTGGATCTGGGCTAAAACTGAATAAGTGGGAGATGCTACTTCCAAATTCCACTTTCTAGTCAAATGCTTGGAGGCTGAACATATAGCTTAATAATTCTGGCACTACTTTCAACCTCAGTTCCAGGCACAGGTACTGCAGAGCAAGTTTATCAAGTAGGAATTAAATAGCATGAGTGGGAGTGAGGTGTTTTTGTCAAGTTTGCTTGAACTTCCAAAATCCATCAGAAATTTCAACTGGCTAAAAAAATTAAAGAAACAGTGATAAGAGTCACTAATTCACATCTGACCAGATAAAGTCAATAAAGTGGTAAGCTGTAGATACTTAAATTCTGCTTAACATTAACACTTACATTCCTTAGAAATGTTCATAATCCATGGATACTTGAAAATTTTTTTTTCAAGAAATTTAAATTTCAGATTTTTAAAGTTCTGTTTGTATCATTATGTCATGTTTACAACTAATGTGATTCTGAACAATGAGCCCCTAAGCAGTAAAAATAAATTTGCCTTGTAACCTTCCTAATTATCCTCCATCCAGAGAAGACAAAGTAATAAATGTAATCCAAAGACAACTACTGCAGAAGGTCTCAGTATCCCAGCCAGGGCTCCAGAGGTCTACTCATAGAAGTTTTGATTTTTAAAACTCTTCTCTCCCTCTCATCACATATTTCTTCCCAACCCTCCCATAGAGGCAGTTCTCAACTGGATGCTTTTCCCTTTTTATTTATGTGAATCCTCATGACATGTCATGCACCACATTCACAGCAATCACTGGCAGATAGTTAAAGTTTCTAACTGGCTACAGGGGAAACCATTTTCCACCAACTGTTCTCCTACATGCCAGGATAAAATATATCTTGTGGACTAAATCTCTTCCCACTTGTATCCTGCCAAAAAGTATGGGTTTTGTTTTTTAAACGAGGCTTGAATGAAATTCCATTAGCTATTCCTGAGCCATGGCAGAATAACTATTCCAGCATAAAAAAAAAGTTCAAAAAATCTAACTACAGATAATTGAACCTGTCTCAAACATGAGTTGTTTTCTGGAAACATGACATGGGAAGAGACTTTAGTGTAATGGCAAAGTTATTTGTTTTGTACAATCTTCATTGAATCAAAACCAGTTAAAGACCACTTGAAGCCATAAGGTATGTCAGTGTCTTAGAAAAATATTTTAGATCAGCTGGGATGCTTTAACCATAGAAGTCTTCTTCATGGATGGATGACTACATCCATTAGCTTGCATGCTTTACAATCCATCAGAACTCAGAAGTTATTCCAGAATTGCTATCATCACTTTTTAATTAATGATATGCCTTTTCAGTATAATATGAGAAACAAAAATATTTTTTAAAAAACCAAAAGCAACATTGGTTTACCTACATTATGTTTTTGTGATGTTTTATACTGTTTCTTTTGGTTTGGAATGCCATATCAGCATAAGCACTGAGGAGTAAGAGATTTTATATTTAATTTCCTGTAGATAAGGAATGTAACTAGACTATATATGTTTTCACCCAGGCATGGTAAGAATTACAGCATATTTCCTCTAAGCATTGAACACACAAAAAAAATTAGCCTTTTTGTTGTTATGGAATTGAGTTTAAGCCTTGAACAACTGAGAAAAAAATGAGGAATTTTAACCTGGCCACAGTAAATCCAAACTTTGTTGATGCTTGTTCCTGATGCATCCAAAGGTATATTCAGCATCCCAGCCTTCATGAACCCTGGAAGATCACAGCTCATGATTTCCTACATGGCTCACCCTAATTCTTCAGATATTTTTTCTACAGAGACAATACTGGGAGTTGGGAAAGACAGGGAATAGCAGCCTCAGCCTCCATACTTAACCCTTGCAGATGACTCTGGGAAGAATAAAATCCACATGGATAACCATCCTACTACCCAAACTCTGCTCTGATCCCCCCTTCCCATAGCTTGGAAAGAAAACTGGATTTTCTCCAAGGCTAGACAGGTGGCAGGGAAATATTTTTTGGTTAATTACCTCAGAATGCTGGGAAAGGTGTGCTGCTACCTCATGTCTGCATTGCGCTGCCTCACACTGGTAATTAAGCTGATCAGTACTGGTACATCTACCCACCAATCAAAGCTGGATATAAGGGATATTTTGAGGAGACAAAGCATAAAACAGCATTGAATTAAGAGTTTGGGTAATCAAGATGGCACATGTTCTACTTGAAAAATAAGGCCAATCCTTCCAAAAGAGGGACAGCTGGCATGCTGAAAGTCAATCTTAACCACAAGAAATGTATTTCTTGCTTTAAGAGTCACAGTTGGGGCCTCTGTGCAGGCTTGTAGCTAATGAGTTGATAATGTCTCCTTCAGGAGAAGGGAAAAAGGCCACTACTCAAATTTCTCCTTGATTCCTCTTCATTTGGGATCCTGGCAAATCAAGGTTAGTTCTAATATTTTTATAATGACCAGTCCTGCCAAGAGTGGACTCAGTGACAAGCACATTCAACCCAGCCTTAAATTAAACACAGCTTTATAAATGAAAAATTGGAGACTACACAGAAGTGGTTCTACTGAAATTAGGGAAGCTACGTGCTTTTAGACAACATGTATGTTTGCAGTATTGCAAATGTTTCATTGTTTTAGAACACTGAACTCACCCCTCACATTGTAACACTCTTGAACACATACAAATTTAACCACCATTATTTTTAATGCACTGTTTTCTGTAGGGAATACCATAGCAAAGTCGATTTTGTATCATTAACAACTGAAAGATTTTCTGCTATCAGTGCTGCCAAAAAATGCAGCCTCATGGATTTCTGTAAAGTATGAGAGATGTTCTCTGTATTTCTTAGAGTAAATAATGTGCTACCCTGCCAAATCCACACAAATGTAAAAACAAGCACAAAGATGCAAAGTTAGTGACTTTCTTAATATTTTTCAGAAGCTGAATAATTTGGCCTAGGCAGATATATGTGTGGGGTACCTAATGCTTGTTTTACCTGCTATTTGCTGTAAGTATCTGTAGAAGTATGTGTGCACAAGAGGAGCCAATTTAGTTTCCAGGCCTCACAGAGGACCAAGTTACATATTTTCAGTCAATTTTTTCCTATAGTCCTCATACATAAAACTAACTAATTTAACTAATTTGATAAAATTAGGTCAACAATTAAGTATGCATGTTTTTATAAAATTGTCCTTTAACTTCACCTAACCTGACAATGCCTTGACTCACACATAATCTTACTATGTAAGATATTTCTACAAACATGTTTCCAAGGATCACAAAACACAAAATACAGAGAACTTAAGACTACTAAACACTATTAATTGAAGTATTCACAGGAATTTTCAAAACATAAATCAAATTAATAAATTGCACAATTTCTCAACTATTACTCCCAACAAGCTTTACTCTAGAAAAAAATAATTGCTTACTCTGCTTTTTAAAGACACATTCCTGCCAAGTCTGTTAGAACCAGTCTGAATCGTAAAAAAAAAGTAAGTGCAGCATTTTTTTAAATTTAACTCTTAATATTAAAATGGTAAAAAAAATTATAAGTTTTAAGATGAAAAGTTTAGATCAGAGTCCAGTTCTGACATACAAAGGTGATACAACTTGAAACACTGCTAGGCCGATTTCCTAATAAAAATGAACAATACAATCAAATAAATTATATGAGGTCATTAAAACTATTAAAGTCATTCATCAAACAGAAAGCAGATCTTTTGACTTTCAGGGAAATGCAAAGACTCCAAACATCCCTCTGCAAACTCTTTCATCATTTCAGTAATTTTCAACATGAGTCCATCCTTGCCTGATTCTGCCACACGCTGCTCCTGCTCCTCCCCCACTTCTCTAATAGTGTTCAGAGAGAACTTCAAGATGTGGGCTAATGGAGCTGGCATGGGTTGGAGTTTAATATTGCATGTACTTAACTTTTTGTGCAACTGACCAACATGACATGTCTAACTGTATAAATGGAAGTTTTATGGTGATAAGATCAGTAGTTACTGAGATATTTATGTGACATGCTGACAGATATAAAACTACAAAGCTTGCTTTTATGCCTTACATCCTCTAGAAAAAAATAAATACTAAGATGATGGGTCACTTTGAAGAGAATTTATTATCTAAATTACCTAATACCTGGCTAAGTTCTAATATGCAAGATGAGGTCTCAAAAATGCTATTAAAAGTATGGACTTTAATTTCAGAGGATCTTAGTATTCTCTGCCAAATGGGGCAGAGTACAGCCAGTTTGCTTGTCTCACTCTCTCTCTAGATCACAGTGCTGTCATCCAACCAAAAAGGAGAACGATGACAAAAACCAGAAAAAGGCACAAGATAATCTCTCTCCAGTTTTTACACTCCATAGGTTTAGGTCTCTTAGGGAGATCCCCATCCCTGCTAAGGTGGAGGAGGAAGACTATCTGAGAAGAGAGAAGGTCAAGATTAAAGAAAATATATTATTTGTGTGTGTGTGTGTATGTGTATGAACCTATATACACACATATAATCTCTGGGTGAAGTGGAGTCTTTTTTTACATTTTGATCTAGGAAAACCAGCCTCAGAAATTCTTACAGAACAAGGAGACAATGTTTCCTGCTGCTAGAAAGCAGCTCCCCCCAGCTGTGCCCACAGCTGAAGTTAAAAGCTTGCTCTACTTCCCTCTTTATTTGATATGAATGGTACTTCACACACTGAGAAGGCAGCAGCCACAGCAGTAGATGCAAGAAGGGGGAATGACCTGGTGGCAGCAAAGAAGGGAAAAAAATAAAAAATATTTTTCAAACGGCTTAGAGTCTTGTAGGAAAACACAAGGCCAGAAGAAAAGCAAAGCTTTAGAAGACACAAGTATCTGCCAGTATGCAAAGATTACTGACCCTGAGAACAAGATAACTCGGAGGACAAAGGAATCAGCAGGCTGGGAGAAATGCAAAACATTCAGCTGTGCTGATACTTTCCTTTGAGCTCAGACCCTTCCACAATTGAGAGGATTTTCAGTGCCCTTCATGCCCACCTGGGACGTCCCTACCTCAATTTGCTACTGTGAACACTTCCCAGATGGACAATGAGAGAAAGCCAAATGCCTCTTTAGTGCCTCAAGGATGCCCTACAATCACCCCCTCTTACTGTCCACATCCCTGTGACACTCGCTCCTGCTGTGCCTCCCACATCCAGACATCAGAAAGAAGATTCACACACTCCCCCACACATCTGCCACAAACATCCATGCTTTGTCTATCTCCAGACCTGAGAGATAGAACAGTTAATCTCAGGAAGAGAAGATATGATTATTTAGTTAATCCAGAACTTTTGTTTTCTAATTTCCCAATAATCTCTGTTTTCTCTGTAAGCCTTCCTGCCACAGCCCTCTCAAGAGCAGGTATTTTAAATATTTGGCCTGCTTCTGGTCTTGCCTGAAACATCTGGTGGGAAGGACGAAAAGTAGCAATGGGATCCAAAGTGAAGTATGGAATAGAGACACAGAAGGAAGGGTACTGATTGTTATTGTGCCCATAGCAAGTGCACAGGAGCACCACGGCTGTGTAAACCAGCAGGACATGTGAAGGGTCAGGAAATGTTGGGAGAGGGACACTTAGCCCAAGCTTTTCCAGTTAGAGTTACTGTGTTGGAAAAAAAAGGGCTGGATCTTTTTTGGCAGAGATTTTAACAAATCTTCTTAGACATATGGTATATATGGAATTTTTTTCATCTCTAATCTGCAACATTTAGGAGGTCAGACTGAATTATCCCCTCAGCTCTAAAGCACCTATGCTTGCAATTGGAAGAACAAAATGGGAATTCTTCTAAGAATATTTAGACTTGTTTAAAATGTAACAGTGTATAATGGCAAATCTCCCTATTAATCACCCATCTCAAAACTCTTCTTCAGATAAATCAGTGACATTCTAAAAAAGCTCTATAGTGATTTTTCTAACACCATTATTCCAAGTTTATTTTGGATTGTGTTAGAGGGACTTCGTTAGTTGTGCCAGCTGACCATGATGATTAATATATAATTAAGATTCTTGACCATTCCTCTTGTGTCAGCAGGAACACATCAATTCCTTTGTCTTCAGCCAATGCACACACCCAGGGCTGATTGCTCAGATACTGTTGGTGGCTCACATATGAACTATCACCTAATGATTAGATAGAGCTGACAGAAATCAAATTCTAATAATTGGAAGAAAACCTCATATTTTAATTCAAGCAAAAGTACTAAAAATATTGTTCAGTAGTCTTTGGGTTTTCATATCCCCAATCAAACCCCAAAAGCTAGTGCTGGCTCCTAAGAACAAGACATATCATATTAACTACAATCTAATCTCTTAACAGAGATTAAATAAGAGGAAAACAATTCTGCTGTCATTGGAGAAATGTTGGTGTGAATAGCAGACCAGAATCCAAGCACAAGCACCAATTATATGGTGTACACCAAATATAGATCAGGTTCAACTGATTCTCTGAATAGAAAAACATCAAAACAAAAAAAAAATCCCCAACCAAAGAGAAGCTATCTGGCCTTTTCCCCTCCTATCCAACATCTTTCCTGCTCATTGCACAGCACAATCTTCCTTCTTTAAAACAGTTTTGCAGCTTTGCCAGACAACGGGATATGTAAATGTGGTTTTGTTTAGGGGACATTAAGGATGCATGTGACAAAAGACTAGCAGCATATCAGCCATGAATTAAAATCCGTTACTGTATTTTAGTTTATTGATCCACTGTAAGCTTCTCAGCATTGTCTAATTTAAATAAAACTTCAATTTGTAACAATACTATAAATAGAAAGCAATATTGATCAGAGTGCCACCAGCCTGCTGAACTTTTGTTATCACTGAAGCCTGACCAGTTAATGTTGAATGTTACAATTTATTACACTGCAAAGTACAATACAACACAATAGCATTTAGATTTATAAACAAAGATATGCTGAACTACAGAAAGCAAGTTCAGTCAGCTCAGAACAAGAAGAGCATTCTGATTTACTGGTGCACTACAGCACTATTTCCCTACCTGAGGCAATATTTCCTTACCTCTCTGATATGAACACCTGTTAACTCTTCTGAAGATTGAAAATTTTGATTTCTTTTAGACTCTTTTAAACCCCAGAAAAACATCTGATGTCCATCAGCTAAGATTCATTACTGTTGTGGTAGTTTTTTTGAGTTTCTGAGGAGCATTGCCAGTTAAGATGGGCAAACAATGTCCTAAGAGACAGAACCTTCATAACAAATAGTAGCAGATACCAGACTCCTAAACTACTCCTTATATTCTCCTCTTTCTTTTCACAGGAGTAAAAACTGAAGTAAATGGATGTAAAACAGCACACTTACAGGCAAGTTCCACGTGAGAGGCTGTTGTCAGGCAGAAAGCAATAAAGCATTCTCTAGACAAAATATATTTCATTGCAGATCTTCCACTCCTGAAGGTATGTTGTTCCAGAAAAATTACTGAATTGCCTTCAAGCAAGCTCCATATCCCTGCATCATCAGCCAGGAAAGCACTGGTGCTGCCAGTCAGAAACCATGTTCTCTCCTTTCATTCTGAGTCCAGAAGAGAAGGCTCCTTACACTCTCCTCTTCTTCAAGAGCAAGGCCACTGGGAAGCCTGCAAGACAGGGAAACATCAAAGAAAACAGTTCTCTTGGTTTTGCTTCAGAACAGAGGAAAATCAAATTTCCCAGCCAGGGCTTCTCTCCCCCAGAGCTGTAAGCGTANAAAAACAACACAATCCAGTGATAAAAAACCACTTACTAGCTGTGCCTGGATGTGGCACTGATAGGTGAGACACAGTGCTCCCCTGCACATGGGCAAAAGGAGCTGACAAGCCAGCAAGGTAAGGCACAATGCAGACTGCTCAGGTACTCCAGGAAATCCTGTGGCAGTGTTAGAACAGAGCAGAGCCTCTGTCTCAAGGGTGGGAATCAATACTAATGTGGGGGACCACTTCCCTGTGCAAATCCCAGTAATATGATCTGCCTGTTATTCCACTCAGACTCCTCTACAATGAAGGCAGGTGAAACTCTGGTGTGACTCTGCCTGCACGTGTTAAAATGGGCCCCAGAGCAGGCCTGTGAGCTCATCAGTGGCTACACCCAAACACACCCCACAGGGAGACCTTAGACAAGATCCCTCATCCATTTGTCCTTCCAGGCAGATCTGTTCACTCTGACCAGCAGCTTCTAACAACCTCCTGCAACTCTTTCTCCTCATTCTCTGTCACAGCTGTTCAGAGAAGAGGTTCTTTCCCTGCCATCCCATTGCTGTCTTCTCAGGAGGTCTAAGCCTGTCGTGTGCCCCTTACTCTGCACTCACACAGCAGCACAAGGGACCGGCCCAAGAAAAAACCTGTGGTACAGAACAACACACAAATATCCACCTGAGAGCCTCCATCCAGGACAGGCCCAGCCTTCTCCAGGCAGAATTAAGGCAGGGAGAGCTGGGAGTAGCTGTAAGAGAAGCAGCCCCAGCCCTTCAGAGGGGCTGCCATGAGGGACAGGGAGAAGCACCCCAACACCTGCTGAGGCCACAGCTGCTGGCAGGGCCTGCAAGAGCTTCAGCTGCAAAACCATGCAGGGAAATCCTGTACATAGCCCCAAAAGCAGCACTCTTATTTGAATTAGAAAACAAGAATGTAAATAAAGTAATATCAGCACGCACATTTCCTGGGAGAATTTTCTCTCTAGAGCTCGATGTCTATTAGCCTTCAGCCAAAAGAAAGGTCACCAGACAGAAGATTCTTTCTTTTTTCCTTTAACAAAGAATGTAATCCAGTCTGACGCCTTCAGACTGGGGAATTAATTTTTTAATTGGGAGCTGTAACTAAAACGCTGCTATTGTAGAAACAATGTTAGGGTTTTAATTTTACTTATTTAAAGCAAGACCAGGCATTTTGAAGTGGTTTCAGGTGAAGAGGATGCAATTTAACCAGGGGGATGTGGACAGAGCATCTTCTGTCCAATTATCAGATTAGCCTTTTAGTCTTTCATTCAAAATTCAGCCTGTCTCTAGGTATTTTTGATATAGTCAGGTTGGGAGAACAGTCTTAATACATTTTCTATTTACAGGTGCATGTATTCCTAATGGGCCCTAACCCACATAAATGTGCTGACACTCCCACCCTGCAGGCACTCCTGCAGCCGTGGTGCATCTCCCTCAGTACAGCAGCACAGCAGAGAAAACCCAAAACTCAACCCAGTTAAATACTTAAAGCTTTATTTTTGGTTAGCACAGATGCAAGGTACCACACTTAGAGAGAGCAGGCAGTCTGCAAATTAGTAAGATTACTTGTTCAGGAATTTTAGAGCAAAAATAACTGACATTTGGTCCATTCTGACTTAAAATGTCATTTGATGTGATAATATTTGGCAGTTCTTTAAATCTTCCTAGAAAAAACAAATTCAAACTTCAAATCACACCTTAAATTAAATTTCAGTTCCCTAACTATAATTATGAATTTTTAATTTCATACTGATGAAGTCTCCAATCTGCACAGTTCCTAAATCTGTAATTCACCCAAGCCAGAAATTCAAATAATAACATTTTATATCCTTGCAAATGCCCAAAACAGTACAAAGCATGGTTCCTAGCATAAACTGTTACAAACATATCAGGAATATGTTCAAATAAAATTCATAAATAATATTAACTACATAAAATACAGAATGTCTCAATCTGTTGCAGGAAACTTTGAAAGCAGAAGAGGTTATATTCAATGAATGTTTTGTTCATTAAAAAGTATTCACACCAGTCTAATCAAAAGTTTGGCTTTTGCATCCTCCTTTTCCTTTTCAAGCTGTCAGGTTCTGGTCTGAGCACCACATTTGTTGACTTCTTCTGCCAAAGGCTTGTTTAGTTTATGGATTCACAACTGGACAGAAGGAAAGAGGGAGGCCTGAGACAGGTCAAAAGATAGACATGAGCAGAGTTGAATAAAGCCAGATCAGGTGAAAAGGAAATGAGATCTGGAAAAAATCAAAAGGCAGGAGGCCTAGGAAAGGACAAGAACACATATGGGAGAGGATTTTCAGATTGAAGGATGTAATAATGGGCAATGGCAGCTAAGAGACAATGAAACCAGCAAACAGATGGAAAGAAAAAGGACAAGGAAAGAGAAATAAAGTTCATAAGTGCCAGAAATAGAGCAGGAGCTATTTGACAGCGAATCAGGCAGACAGAAGAAAAAAAGACACATAATGGAAAAGATCTGACTATTAAAAAAAGCCCTTATATTAAAATCTTTACTGCACTAGATTCCAAAGCAGGAAGATCTATTTCTTTTTTTTTTTTTTTCCAAGAAAGTCCAATATTCAGAAGAGTTTTAAGGCAAAGGTAGAACTAGTTGAAAACTAACTGAACTTTTACTGCTAATAGTAACCATATACGTTTTAAATAGTCCTACAAGTACTAACTGGACCTTTCAGAGCTGTCCTCTCCATTTCTCTGTATATAAACAGAAAGAATTCCATAAGGCAAATAAACACCTCTTGCCATCTGCTGAGAAGCAAGCACTAAGAGTCTTTACGAGTTCATTTTAATGAAAAACTTTTCAGATATGCCTGGTATGTAACATGATCCATCAATGTTTCAGTTTCACAGCCCTTATTAAGATAGTCACATACAAAATGTGGCAGATTCTCTGCTTTCTGAGAATGATATATGAATTACAGAACACATTAAAAATGCATAATAATTTCTATAAACCTTGTTTAAAATACCTTGGCAGTTAATATGGACCAATGTATATGCATATTAATATAAAACCTCACATATTTCAAAAACTTACAGATTGCAATAGCTATTTTAGAAGGATTTTCTACATAAATATGGTACACTCTAAGATATTTTAAAACCACATAGATTAAACCGTATGGGTTATTCCATTTTGTTTGCTCTTGTTACTACTAAGGAAATACATATTTAGATGAAAAAAGCAACCAGTAGAAAATGTTACTGGTTGTTTGCATAGAAAGATGACTTTAATCTCACATTTCTTGCCATTAACTAAAAGAAGACTGGATAATCTCAGAAAAAAATGCAGATTAATAACTGCATTGATAGTTCAGTTTCTTTCCTGAATATAAAACTACAGGAGAGGCCTTCATCCTGCAAGCAAGAAGAGAAGGATGTTTACACCTGCCAGCCCTTAGCTCCCAAAAATCAGCAAAATCCCTTACACCCAGGAATGTCAGAACAGCACAGAAAGTCTAAAGATTTATCTCAGTGAAATCACTTTACCTGATATGAAGGGAACTGAAAGTCCTTTTCCATATCCCAAGGAATGCTCCTGCACAACTGCAGCACTTCTGTATCCACTAAAATAAAATGGGATTGTCCTTCCTTCACCTTTCCTGAAAAGGAAAAATTTCTTCTTTTCATTTGAGAAGGACAATGCCCTCCAGAAGTGTGAATTCCTCTGTGAAGGGGCTTACACAGGCACAGCTGTACCTGACACACTCATTACAATCATCACACCATTGACTGTGTCACTGGTGCCCAATTTCTGAGTAGTTTGGGCATGAGGCACCTAAAAGCTGACAGACAAGCACCTCTTATACACAGCCAGGAATATTTCAGATAGAAAGAAATGGTTAAATATTTAAGCAGTGCTATAGCTGCTTTATAAATCACAACATTTTCTTAAATATAAATGGCCACTGCATATGTGCCATACAAGTCTACTCCTTTCTTTATTTGGGTTCTTTGTTGGGTTTTGGCTTCTGAGACCGGGGCATATTTTTATGGATATTTTGCTTAAAATAAATCCCTGGTCAGTCTTGGGATAATTTTTTAGCTAGTCAAGTTATGAACCCCTGACAAAAGGTATTTTTAACAGAGAGGCTGACAACCCCTTAACTGAGGTGCTGTGAATGATGGCACCTTGATCAGAGTTGGAGAAAACCTTCAATGTGATATAAGCTACTGAACTAAGTTGTAAAATGACAAGGACTGAGTGAACAGTTTTTAATACAGATAATATTGTTCATGTAGTCTATAAATATAGAATTAAATGTTGACCTCTATCTCCCATGTCAAAAGTCAAAGTCAGTGTCAGCACATACTGTTTTTATTTGTTTCAAGAGAAAAATAGATCAACAACATTAACCTCACAATGAACAGAGAATTGAATGAATTAAAAAGCAGTACCCCATAAATCCCCTTCCTTTTATTGGCACAGTGATAAAAATGCCTAGGGCTTAGAGGAAAAGGGTAGTCTCAGACACTCATCTGAGCTGTTCTGTGTACACAGAGCTGTACATCACATGCTAAAACAGAGGAACAGAGATATTAAGATTCGTACAGTCTCATATAATACACAATATCCATCAAATTGCATCATAGCACCCTGCAAAACAGGGCATGTCAGATATCCCTAAGTGGATTATCACTAGATTACTTTAAAGAAACTTCAGCTTTCCACCTACCTTTGAAAAACACATTTCACAGAAGGTATTAAATACAAGAAAAGAAGACTTTATTCAATAATGTCCATACCTGCAGGTTTCCAATATTTTAAAACATCACCTGGAAGAAACTCCATTGTGCTGAGAGAGTTACCAGCTTCAGTGGTCGGGTACCTCTTTAAATTCTTGGTTCATTGGGACAGGACTGAGGGATATGACATTTTTCTCCTGTTTAAAAAGTAATTTTTTTCAAAACACCTCATAATAATAAAGGGCCCTATTTCACAACGCCATAGTAAATTTGACAGTTAACTAAAATGAGCAGTTTCAATTGCAAATTCAGTTTAATTGCAATTTTTAGTGCTGCATAATTAAACTGAAAATGTTCTAAAAAGATTCAGACAGTCAAAACGAAGACAGAAACAAAAGCATTTTCACAACATTGGTTTAGGGTTTTCTAATCAATTTCTAGAGAAACTGACAAAAAGCAACATTTAAAAACAAATCAGTTTAACAAAAGAAAAGGAATGGTATCATCTAAAAAATTCAGCTGTTAGTTTTTGTTTACATTTTCTTATCCTCCTGCAGCTTGTAGGATATACACAAATTCTTTTGGTTTACTGCTCCAGTGATTATCTGCTGGCAATGTTGCATCATGTGAAAAACATTTTACAGCATTTGCACTGTGTACTAAACACACAAAAGCAACTAATTATAATGTTTGTCAAATCTGGAGTGTGTTCTGTGGACACTTACTGGAACCAAATGCCATTTTTCTTCTTGAAATGGGCTGGCTGACTTTGAGTTTCACCAGTAAATGTAGGCTTGGAGTGAAATCTTGACTCATACACACTGCTGAAGGCTGGTATGCTGAAGCTATTCTATATCTTGGTGAGAAAAGCCTTCTCAGGCTTGAACATTCACAGGGCTTGAAAGAATTTTACAGCTGGCTATAAAGAGCAACTTTTCTGCTCCACATGTATTCATGCAGCTTCTGGGCAGAACCAGTCATGGTGCTTTTCATAGCTGGATGATCAGACTTCTCTATAACTTCTAGTAAAGAAGGAAAGACATGTATTTTATTATACTAAAGGATTATTGGTGTGTAGGGCAATATTAAATAGCTGGATAAAGCAAATCACTTACAGCCTTGCTGATCCTGTAAACTCAGTCATAGCTTCACACAGAGAAATAATGTCCAAACAGGGAGGGTACTTTCTAAGACACGTGGCTGATAAAATTAAGTTCCACTTTGGTTTTCAAATTGCTTGTGATTTGAAGAATAGTCTACTGCATGAAAAGGATGATGAATGTATTGCAAGGGCCTAAAAATATATATAAAAATCTTTTTATGATTTGAATCCTTATCCCAGTAACACAATTTTCATATAGGGGATGTTAAAATTTTGTGAGTTTAAGGCTTAGCTGCTACAATAGTCAAGTAATAGAAGCATCAGCTCTCCAGCAAGAATAATATGTGCATTTATAGTTGATGATGGTTCTCCACTGAGAAATAAAAATGAGGTTTTTCATTCTGACCTGTGCCAAGGGGCCCAGCAGCAGTCTGGCAGCATGGACAGAGGCCAGTCTGCACCAGAGACTACCAGCATGGAGAGCAGAGAGTGAATCTTTGTGAAAAGAGAAGGGAAAGGAGTCACAGAGCTACAGCAGCTGGATTTTCAGGAAAATCTCTGGAGACTGCACTGACTGGAGCTCGGCAGCACAAGAAATATTTGAATGATGCTGCATCCTCCTCTCATTCCATAAGAGCCATCCTTTAACTTGAGCTATTCTCAGTGCACTGAGTATTCTGAGGTTTGTTCTTCAATGTCAAACTGAAATAAGTTCACTGATTTAAAAAAAAAAATCCTGATTTCCACATATTTATAAGAACAATCATCACATTTGTTAAACAGGCAACCATATTGCTCAACATAATTCCAACACTAAAAAGACACAAAACACAGACAACTTAAAACATTAACAGATTCAAGCATATGAACAGGAAATACAAAAGTGATTGACAGTGATTGTTGATAAGTAACTGATAAAAACTAAGTTTATTTGTAAATAACAGTATCCCAACTCATAATAATTTACATTTTAAGAAATTCAGCAATCAAGATTGTACTACGAATTTCCTGTTTGTCATTTTCTCCCACAATTTGAACGCTTTCTAATGCTTGTTGTACAACTGGGAAAATTCCTCAACATCATTCCAGAAGTTTGGCATCAAATGTAGCATGATAGGTTGCAGAGATCTATTAACTGAGATAAATGAATTAACTCAAGTCCTGTTGTAGATACTGTTATAGATTACACATATCTGTATGTTAGGAGTGTCTATGGTAAGCAGCACAGTTTGAAATATGCAGATACCTGTAAAAAAAGCATGGCATTAAAAAACTCACAGGTTTTGTTTTTTTTTTTTTCTAACAAGTTTTGGTGTTAAATAACATTATTCTAATTTTTTCAAAATAATGGAGACGTGTTCAGCTTATGCCATGATCTCCTGCTTTGGCTGAGTAAACTCATAAAAAGAAATGGTTACTCTGTTTACTATTATTTATTATTATTACTATCATTATTTCAATAATAGTGAAATGCAGATAAGTGTTTGGCTAGTTGAAATTTTAGCATGAGCTCCAAAAATTTTGCACATATTTAGCATACTGATTCCAGATATGAAGAAACAAATTAGCAAATAAGTATTGTCGTAATCATTAGTTAAAATTCTCTGATACCAACTAGTGTCAGCTCCCACTTTCAGAGCCAAGGAAAATATTCATAAGCTTTTATTCCTGTAATAGAGAATTCACTGTTAACTAGGATTCAAATCCCATGTGTTCAGTCTCCCTACAAATACGAGTCCTCTTTTAGGGATTCTATCAAAAAGCTCTCACTGGTAACAAAAAAATAATAGAAATACAGCAGGATAAAATGGCTTTAATCAGAAGGAGCTAAAGGTACTGAAACCTGCAACAGCAGCTGCAGGAAAAGAATGATTGGAAGTACAGCTGACCTTCATTTCTTGAAGCCACAGTCATCTGAGAGGATATTATTTTCTATGAAAATATAAATAAGAGATGTATAGAAACATCTATTAATAAGATGTAAGAAACATACAAAAATATCAATAATTATAATCATTGATTATTGATTCTTTTTGCATGTTTTTTATATCTTATATACCACACACTTTAAGACACCTACATTTTTAAACTTGCCATTGAAATAATAGATGAAACAAGGTAAGGTAGACCAATTAAAAATCTTGTAAGGTCATAAAGAACTTACCACTAGAAAAACAGAAGTTAACAGAAAATATTATGCACCACACTTTCACATCTGGGCTTGCAGAAGTATCTTTTGCAACTCTCCTGCTTCCCTCTGTGTGCTCTTACTGTCAGTGTTTTGATCTATTTGACAAGAAATAAGGACAAGCAGAGTTACAAGTGTCACCCAAAGACACAAACCTGGTGATATCCTGGAATTAAAGAGCAGCAGAGACTTGCTAATAGAGGAAGGTGATGGGCTCGTTCATCCTGCTGCAGACCAGGGCACTCCAGGATTTGTCCTCGTTTGCACTGGAGCACATCTGGGGGATCTGGTTTACCACAGGTCACCTGGGAGACAAGAAAGGGACTCCAGAGCAACAAAAAAGTGCCAAATGAACAAAGTGCTCCCAAGTTGCTTTGCTGATGCTGGAGAACAGAGTGGATGGGGTTTGTCACAGTCTGATAGCCCCCAAATGTTGCTGCTGCAATAGTTCTGCCCTTTCAGTGCAATCTGAAAAAAAAATAATTTATGTACAATACTTAGTACATTGACAAGCCAAAGATTTTTTTTATTATTTTCTTTTTTTTTCCATTTATGGTTGCAAATTAATGAAATTATATGAGACTGAAGCCAATGACAACTGCTAATCTGTAAGCAACAACAAGCAAGGAAAAGCTGATAGGAGTACAGCTGTTTTATTTTAATTGAGGAATGATTTTATGTTGGAAGCACTCAATATTCACAGCAAATTAAAAATAATGAAGTGAATTGATACCAATGATATTTTTTTTACCTACTATCCCTTTGTAAATCTATTTCTTCACACAAATTGACATGTCTAATTGATACATACGCTATTATTCCTCATTAGTAGGCTGAATAAAATAATTCTTGATTAAATTTATTGCAATTTACAATCCAGCATAATGCTTGCAAGCTATAAAAGTCAATCAACAGGAAACAGAAAAAAAAACAGATGACATTATTACTTCTTATATATACACAATAATCTCATGTGTTTCGTGGAACCTTCCTAAGCATTTTGTTGCTCCTCAGGAGCTACAGGCTGTCTCCAACAGGTCACTTCATTTTTCATATGGCCAGAAATGTATTTCACTGCATACATTCTTCTGAGTTTTTCTCATAAATATCAGCTCTAATAAGCAAAATTTTTTGTGTATTTAGAAATCTGTCAGAAGTTGTCTAGAAGAGTTAGCCTTCTACTAACACTCAAACCAAATTATGCAGAAGAGCTGATGATTTACTTTGTGTGGATTAGGGCGTTTGATTTATATTGTGTTATCACTGCGTCAAAAAAGTTCAACAAGTAGCAAAACTTCAGAATTTCAGTGAAACAAAGAAAGTCCATAGTAAACCTGACAAGCAAAATATATATTCTGTGATGCAAAATTTCCAACCAAAAAGAAAATGGAATCAACAGCAGGTCAGTCTGTTCTTTATAATTTTAACTAATTCCACATCTTTCCCTGGCCTCCACTATTTTGTAGGAAATTTTTTGGTATTCTGAACATAGCAGAGCAGCTATTATGTTACTTTCTTCTCTAATAGCAAGAAAAGTATCTTGTGATCAGACTCTTTCTATGGCCTATTGCTCCTATTTCTCTGGAGACTGCTAGCAGCTGGCACAGGATTGCTGCCCTTGCTGATGCTGGGCTTCAGACTTGACAAATAATTTACCCAAAAATGCAGTATAGATGCTATAACTAGTACAGACGCTGAGTAGATATCCTACTTTTGTCATCTCAACTTAATAAAATTTCTTTTTGATGAAGAGCCTCTGATGGCCTGACTGTGTCTCTGCCCTGATTGTAGTCTGCATCTCAGCTTGTCCAGATAAGCAGAAGAAATTGCTCCGAAAATCAGACATTATTGTATAAGACCAGAGGATCAGAATTAAAACTGTATTGGGAATGTTTCCCATTCTTATTACATATCATGTTCTTTGTAAGGCATTAGATAAAATCTCATTTTAAAAAATTAATTTCTGGTTCAAATCTAATTCCTATTTATAGAACTAATGAATTAGGAAAGAAATACAGAGGTCTACAGGGGTAACTGAAATTAAGGTACAGATTCTAAGGGTGTAATATGACAGCTTCCAGTGAAAAATAATCTGGATTTTATTCTAGAGCTGATTTAGATCCACAATTGCATTTTTATACAACATAATTCCAGTAACCAGTATTTCTTTTGTTGCTACTTACAAATTTTTATCAAATTTTCGTAAAAAGTGATGTAGCTCAGTTCAGAAAAACCTCTGACTTACATTTCAAAAAATAGGAGGAAGAGGTGCTATCAGCAGCAAACCCAGCTGTTTCAGGATTCATCTACTATTTGATATGTGTTACTCAGCACAGTAAACAACCAATCTGCCAGAGGCAAAAAATCAAAGAGCTCTGTGCCAGCTGAACAGCATCTTTTAAAGAACTGAGGAAGTGGCCCAAAAAAGCAGCCCTTAGAGCAGGCAGAGGTTTCCTAGTGTTCCTGGGGGACCCTGCCATTTCACAAAGTGCTGTCACCCAGACCCACACAGTGCTCCATGTGTGACATTATCTTTAAGGATGACCAAAGGTATTTCCAACAACAAAACTATCCATAACAGGGTAAGAATAATCAGGAGATTCGGCCTTATTGAAACTGAATTTTAATGTAGATCTTCCACATACATTTAGCCTCCAAACACAAAGGTGACTTAATTAATTAAATCTTTCCAGCCTATTTCTCTGGACAATAGAAAACACCAGCATGGTTGTGCAGCTCCTTCATTCTGACCCGTGGTGCTCCCCTGGTCTGCACACACCCTGAGATGGTAAAGGACCCTCAGCTGTGCCAGGCCATGGAAAAGCAGCCAGGGCAGGGCTGCAGGGACTGTGTGGCTGTGACATCCCCCAGAGCAGCTCAGCTGGTTAGAGCAGAGTGCTGGGAACACCCAGGGTGTGGGTTCAAAATATCCCTGAATGGGCCTTTTACTTAAGAGCTGGACTTGATGATCCTTGTGGGTCTCTTCCAGCTCAGAATATTCTGAGTCACAAGAGATGTGATATCCTGGGGGGGCCAGCTCAGCCACCCCCCTTCTAGCAGCAGAGCCACAAAGCCCCGACCTTTATATTTCAACAGGGATTATTTTATCATCACTTTTAATCTAGAAAAACCATATTAAGAAAAACATGATGGCAAAGATTATGATCAGCCTTAAATACACCATTTTCATTCAGCTCCAACAAACTCAATAGCAAGACTATTTCATGAAAGAGCTCAACAGATTGAAATTCAATAGTTCAGTTAATCCAAGCATATTGAAATAAAATTATACATATATACACGTGTATGTGTGTGCAAAGTGAAGAAGGTACTGATTTCACATACATACAATTTCAATTCAAAAGCTTGAATAAGAAAGGTAATATCATAGCTCTTTAAGGGTATTCTGCTCAGAATGTTTCTAGCTGCAAACATACAAACAAACCAATACATCTAGGACGGGTTCACAATTTTTAAATCTTAATAACACGTGAAATTAATATAAAAAATTCACTCACTTTATTATACTCATCATCACGGAAGACAAAGGTATTATCCAGTTGAGTCTATACCAAAAGAAAAAACACACACATTAATATCTGCAATTTGGTACACATTCCAAACATAAGAAGTAACAAATTTGGTGACAAAGCTGTCAAAATACGTTCTGCAAATACATTGGCAAGAGATCTGGACATACTAAAGAAAGTCAGTGAAACAAAATAGGTGCCAAATGGGGATGTTTGACAGAGTGTTCAAAAATACATTTAGACCAAAGCAGGAACACATCCAACAGAGAGATTCTCTACATAAATTATCACGAAACTATTAGAAATAATTGGCCAGTGATTTCAAAATATTACATATACTTTTAATGTTATCAAAGAGCTGTGTTGTGAACCATGTGTGATTTCTTGGCGATGGAATTTTTGGCCGCACAGCAGTGTTTTTAGGCGCAAGTAAAAATACTATATCCCATACTGTAAGTCAATCTGTAGTGCTTGAGATTGCATCAAGCTTCCAAGCTTTGAGAGGCTGTTGGGAGAAATACTAAAAAGTCTGGATACTCTGGGAGGCTGTTGGGAGATATACCACAAAGTCTGGATACTCTGGGAGGCTGTTGGGAGAAATACCACAAAGTCAGGATACTCTGGGAGGCTGCAGAGCACAGCCCTTGCAGGGGCTCAGTGAGCAGATGCTTTCCCCAAGGCTGGAGAATCCCCACAAGATGGAGATGTCATGGACAACCTCTTCTCCAGCCAGTGTGGAGTGTCTGTGGTCACAGTGCCCCAGGCCAGCAGGTCAGTGTAGCCCTGGTCCCTGCAGCAGCCACCACGGGGCTGTCACAGGCCAGGGCTAGAGTAAAGAAGTACCTCTACATCTCTGCCAGACTAACAAGAGCAGATTAATTTATATACAGTGCTATATTACAGCTATTTCTCAATAAAATGAAGACATCCAATGCTTCCAGATACATCTGTGAGTGCTGATAACCCCTGCAGAGATGCTGCAGGCCCTGCTCTGCACTGCACTGCAGTGGGATGCCTTGGTGAACAGAGGGGTCAGGGGGTCTGCCCTGCAGAGCTGCCTGCTCACACCATTGACAGGCATAAAATTCAAATCAAAATGGTTTAATGGTTCTTGAGAAGTAGAGGCCTTATAAGAGAAGTGAGCAAGTCAAAGTAGACTACCCAGACAGCAGCCAGGGTACCAGGGCAGCTTTCTTCAGCCCTGATGTGCAGCTCAGCTAAATGTCATCTTGAACATGCACTGAAATTTATGGAGTCTGCTCAGATTTTAAGGCTCAGCGTATCTGGGGTTAAAATCTGGCCTCCCTGAAGTGTATGGAAATATATTCCCAGACTTCACTAGGACCTGTTATAATCTACAAAGGTTTCAAGAGTGCATTGATCTGAGCCTCCCATTAGGGCACTGAGCCAAGTGAAGTATATTTGTCATATGTTCAGTCTACAAAATTTGTGCTTGATTCTTAGGAAAACGTTTTTATATACACATTGTGGAATTCCCTCAGTATTATCCTATATCTAAGAAATGCACTCTGAATTTGAGGCAGTACAAGGTGGGATTTGTGTTAACTTCTGGCAAGTTCATTCCTTACACTTGAAATGAGCCTCTCAGAAAGCCCTCTCCCCCACAGACAAGCTTTTTCCTACTCCACAAAGATCAATTTTCCTGGATGACCACAAAGAAAAAGGCATAGATATAACTTAAGAAGCTCATAACTCCATTTATTCCACTGAGATGAGAACTTTCCAGAAAAGTCTCATCCAGTGCTTGCTATCACTTCTCCTTACTCATTTTGACATCCTCAAGGGCTGCCTCCAGCTCCCTGCATCCCTCCCAGTGCTGTCCCAGGCTGTAGGTGGGCTCCTATAGGTTTGGAGGCAGGGCAAGGAAAAGCTCTGACTTGTGCTGGAGTAGAAAATGGCACGAGTTTTGCTTCTGCCTTTAGTCCTGAGCAAAACATTCCAGTTTTGGATACCAACCTAAAAAATATATGCCAGCACAGATAAGGTTTTTTACTTCATATTACAAGCACTGTTCTGTCAACAGATTGTGGGTTTAACCTGTGAGCTACACCTTTTGGAATGGGTAACAGAAGAGCTTTCAGATAGGCATTTTTTGATGGACAAATGAAATTACCAAAAAAAAAAAAAAATTACTATCAGCAAAGTAGGCTGATAGTACTACCTAAATGGGCATTTTTTTTCCCTTCTGTGTGAGCTCTTTAAATTTAACATATCTTTAAGCAGTATTAACTTTTAAGTTGCCATAAAATCAAATAATTGTATTTATTAATTTGTTTTAATTACCAAGCACAGATAAGCATATGTCCTACTTAGCCTGGGAAAATCTGAACGCACACCTGCTCCAACAAGCAGTCTGTAAAATGAGACGTGAGGAAAATATTTGAATTACATTTCCCTGTTCCAACATACCATTTTTAAAAAGCACTTTCAACACTGAACTAGGCCTTTACAGTTAAGGCATTTTACAAGATGATACTGAGCTATGTTTCCTGTCTATGAAGAAGGCACCAGCATATAAAATGGTAGTGAATTTGCATTACCTCCAATCCATCATTCTTTGAGTGCGCAGGAAAAACTGTGAGACCTGCTGCAACAAAGCACAGCCTTGTGTTGACAGATTCTTATTTAAGTGACTGTGAATACAACAATTCCACAAATAATTTGTCAAGTGTGTGGCTGAACTAGCTCTGAACCCTGATAAATACCAACTCTCCTCACTGCTACAAAGGCATGATGTTCTGTGTGCGGGCAGTGAGTAACAAGCACCAGGATTTAACAATCGATGCTACTATATTTCTCTTTTCTTTGTGGTTAAAAAAGCCTTGAAGGGTGGCTCTTTCAGCAGTGTTAAGTACTAGTGGTGGCCATGCCTTGCAAATCTAAGTAATACACTGCAGGCTGAGGTGAAAGGAAATAGCACACTGCATCCATTTTTAGCTGCATTTAAAACATATGGTTTATGTTCTCTGGTGAAAAATAGTCTTTACTGTATAGTTAGCAGACTCTTGTTTAATACAGGCTATTATTAAATGGACCTCTTTCAAGTTATGATAATAGGACATCTACTTCGCTGCTTTTTGCATCCTAAGGCGTACATTTGGGCTGGGGTAATTCAAGAGAAGAGTCTCTTTTAGGAAAAATAACTCAAACTCTAGGGGAACACATGTACATATTAATAGGGAGAAAAAACACTCCTTCCAGGTATTCAATTGAAATCAAGATTGCATTTTTCTATCATGCAGTGCATTCTAAAGGCATTATGGATGTACGAGAAAAAAATCATTTTTAAAGAAATGTAAATCTAATCAGTCTTGAAGCTAGCAATATATACATAAATGTCTCTTGCAGACATAATTTAGTATGCATTATTAATTTATTTTTCATAAAGCTTTCCAGCTACAAAAAGGATAAGTGGAAATGTGCACCCACATTGACGATAATGCTCATTTGTCAGGCAGGAGTGAACATATTAACAAATTTCTCCCCCCGAATTCCCAACCTAAAGGATGTTCAGAAGCTTCTTTGCAGAAAGACCAGACATGCTTATTGCAAGCAACATTATTCCAGGCACTATAATAAAATAACAGCCTTTAATGGGACCTGAACTTCAGCAAGGTGTCTGCAAGGCAAAACTGTTACAAACTCTAGACAGTAAAATACTGTATCATATAAGTCAATTATATTTATACTTTTGACTGTAAAATAGCTGTGCCTATAGAAATTAGATGTGCGATACTATTAACTAATCCTGATGTAAAATGCTAATTATTTATTGTTTATAAAGCAATTTCAAATAAAGCAGAACTCATACACTAGTGCCATCATGATTTTCCAGTCATTAACTTAACCAGAATTTGCATTTTGGGACTATAGCCAGTGACTTACATGCACTACTTAAGTCATTTTTCAAACACCCTGTCCCATCTTAATCTATTCATCATTAATCATATTTGGTCACTTTACATACAGAACACTATTCACATGAAAGATAAAAGAAATACATTAATAAAATTAAAGCTAGAGTGAATACTTCAAAATATAAAGGTAGTGGATGAATATGGATATCAAAGCAATTTATATCCTATGCCCATTAAAACAGACTTGCCTGAGCAACAGTTATGAGAGTATTTGAGGGTTTTTTTCTAGTAATGGAAACAGTACTTAGAAAGTCACTCTTGTACTTTATCCCTCCCAAACATCTCTAGTTGTGCTAACAAAGCAAAGATCCTCAAATTTTGTAGGTTTTATGAAATAGGAGGAGAATGTATTGGTAGCTGTTTGCTTCTCAATACAGCTAGAATTTTAGAGCTGTGAGCAGTCTTAAACTTGTGGAAGTGGCTTGCAATTACAGGCTCTGTTTATCTGAAAAGATCCAGCGCTCTGACTCCTGAATCTGACTGACCTATTCCACCTTAAATCAATCAAGCCACACAAGACTTACATCCTCCTTGTGCAGGTCTGCTCAACCAGGGGCTGGAAAGAACCAAATGTTTCTTAGGGAAGGAGTTTTGTTACCTCTGCCTCACCCCTTTCACCTCAAAACAAAAATTAAAAACCAACAAAACCCAACGTACACAGCTCCATCAAATGCTGCTGCAGTCCATACGCCCATTTCAGAGCACTGAGAGGACTTCTGTGGTGTTTGGTGGCTTTGGGAAATTTTGTGATCTTGGTCTAGGTCTCATAGGATAAGTACCCATTTCATAAATGCTCTCTGGATTTTAATAACTTCCATTTCTAATATCTTACATTTCTGTGGGGAATTTGAGCTTTAAAGGTGTTTGATGCACACGTTTTGGAAACTCCTCCTCAGAGCCAAACCTCAGCCAAGGAATTGGTCTGGTAACCTCAAGCAGGTACTTTTAATCCAGTCCATGCTGGCTTGGGAAACAGAGATGCAACCTGCATGGAACATTGCCTTGTAATAAAAGCTAATTGCTGTCTAACTTGGAGCTTATAAATGTACAATATCCTGAGGATATTTACTTTTTGAAGCAATGAGATCTCATAGAGGAATCAACAGTTATTTCAAGTTCCTGACTTGTCTGAGGGTTTTTAAATTTATAATCTTAAATAAAAAACAGACGTTATTTTCTTTTAATAATGCAAGAAAACAAATCTTCAGGTACCTATTTTGTATAGGTTTAAAAACACCAATCAAATGCTATTTTTTTTAGGTTTCCGGTTTTTCAGATTTCAACTTGAGATCTAATTAATTAAGAAATCTCTTGGACAATTTTTAAACAAGACACTTCTTTCTAAGTTTCCTTCACAAACAAGAGCTGCTGCTGAAGAAAACTGTTTCTGAGGTTCCTGTTAAAAAGTAGTAATGTTCTATCCACACATTAATGATTCCAAAATTCTCCATTATGAACAATATTTATCAAAAACAGCCCACTATCAGATGAAAGATGTGCCTTATCTTTTCTTGTCAACTAAAGCATTATTCACTGAAAGTTTCTTTCATATCTGTTTCAGGGGTTTCAGTGTCATTTTAAATTGCAAATCAATCATAGATCATGCGAGCCCTACTTCTGTAGGAGAGATTAACGCTCTGGCTAAAATTGTTTACAAAGCCATTTGTAAACCTTCTGCTGATGCAGATGAGGCAAGTTTACCAGTTTAACATTGTTGATCCCAGAGAAAGCCTTAAGCAATGACTTCAGAGGGCAAAAAAATTTGTTCATTTATCATTATTGTCATGGGCTTTCGCAAATGATAACAATTTGTCTTCATCCTATTTTTAGACAATGAGCCACAATAGAGTCCAGAAAGCCATTTTGCCAGATGGGAGAAGGTGCTTTCATTGCAAAATGTTGTCTTTTCTTTTCCTGCCCTATAAAATTGGCTTAAGTGAGAACCAAGGATATGTTTTAATGTCAGGTTTCCCAGTAGACACGATGACATACAATAACAGCACACAGTGCCTGGACAGCATGTTGTCCAAATATATTGCATTTTTAAAAACAAGAACAGTCTTTGTTCCACATTTTTGCTGCAGAAGCTGCAATTAATGCAGAGAATTTCCACAGAATAATAATTGTCATACTGTTATTATTCAATTTCTGAGAAACATCTAGATTTAATAATTCTTTACTTTCCACTATGGAATGCCAAAAGATTTGATGCTAAAACAAACTAAAAATAATACAGAAAACAGGATATCAATTAATTATTTTAAAGTATTATGATGTTAATTCCATTCAGTTCAACTTTATTTTATCTGTGCAATTACACAGACAAGTTGGACATCGAGGAATAAAGGCAGTTGTGCCATTGTCATGGGAGAAGACAAAGCCTGGGAGAATTTAACCCCTTTTTGTGCTGGGCTTTATGTGAATACCTGCCCACTGACAGGGAGGGCCAAGCAAGGGGTTATGGAGCGCTCAAATCAGCCCCTGTCCAGTGATTTCCCCACAAGGAACAAATCTCTGATGGCCAGACCCAGAAGCACTGGGGTATATCCTTTTTTTTCAGTCTTATAACCTTTAGTTATCAGCTTTGTTTAGGGCTGATGTGTCCCTTTACTGTGGTTCAATGCAGTTTATCAGAGGAAAAACCCTTTTGACTCAAGTTTTGTTTCATTTACCAGGATCTGACCCTTTGGAACCTTTATGAACAGAAAGAACAGATACAAACATTGCTTTTATATAGACTGCACAAGTTCCAATATGCTGTTATTTAATAGATATATTAATAGTCATTCTCCAAAACCCAAAATATAATTTTGCCTGTGTGCAGAAACAGGTCCACAAAACACAAAAGATGTTTCTTAATGTGGTGAAATGCAGTTTTTAAAATTACAGTATTTCTTATTTCCAGAGTGAAGTTCATCTATCATTCATAGTTTCCCACCCCATAATCCTGTCTCTTGATGATCCTTGTGGGTCACAGTTTCTAACAGCGAATATTATTTCTAACAGTTTCTGCTTCTATTTTTTTTTTTTTTTTGTATAGATGAATACCTAACATGTAAGTTTGCCTTCAAAAAGTAAAAAGAAAAAATAATAAAAATATTAACCAGCTGTTCTCGAATATTTCTTGCTATACGATTGTCATTATCCTGGAACTGGTTTTCAAGGCAAAATTAAGGAGCTATCAGCAACAATGCAGTCAGTAATCCACTCAGTGTTTATACACCAGGATGAGGGTGGGCAATGTCAAGAGATACTGCACAGCACCAGTGGGGTTAATCACCAGCCCTGCCAAGACTCTCGGGGTCTCTACCCCCTGAAAGTGTTCATTGGCTACAGTAAAACTCCTTTTATTTCTTATGCCCAATCCTTCTATTGCAGAGGCACTAATAATTCTGTAAAGAGCATTACTGAATCGACCAATATGAATGGAGAAATCCTGCAGTTTACTTGATATAAAACATAATCATATTTGGGCAGTAGAATCTTTTCTTTTGACAGAACTGTGTCAAACAGTTGTGGGATTTTGTTTCAGTTTTGGTGGTGATTTTTTTTTTCTCCTAAAAAAAAAAGGCCTCTTCATTATGTAGTTTTCAGCCTCAACAGCAAAATAGTTAATTGCATCTATGCCAGGTGTTTCATTAATCCAGTTAGCTGTTAGACAAACCCTGCAGGAAAACAGAAGACAACAGCCTCTGCTTACCCTCCTCCCCAGCCCCTGCTCACCTCCCCCTCCATTCCCCTTTAGGAACTCACTGATGGCAGAGCCACTTTGCTCAACTTGAAGGCTGAAAGGATAGAAAATTCCATGCTTAGTCAGGAAATGTGGAAATTCAGCAGAGGTAAGTATGAACTGCACTACTCCTGCAGAGACTTCAGGAGGGGTGTCCAAATCTCTGGGAGTTGGAGCCAGTCACTGTTGAAGATGGAATGACCTACTCCAAGCAGATGCACTGGTGGACATTCGACCTTCACAGGGAGAAAAAAGTTGTTAAAGCTGTAAACACTGCTTGTAGCCTGAGGTTTTTGGAGTGGGGATAAGATTTAATATATAAGGGATAATAAGGAAAGCAGAAGAAATCCAGGAAAGATGCTGTACCTTCTCAGGCTTTGTTTGCTGTATTTGATCAGTCTTTTATGAACCACCTTTGTTCCCACAAAAGGAGCTGAGTAAAGATATCAGAGAGATCTCAAGAACAGCAGAAAGTGCACAGCCCTTGAAGCACAAGAACCTCTGTTTTCTATCTGCAGCCTGGGAACCTGATTTCTGACACCAGAACACTGGGGATCATTTAGTTCCTCCTAAGATTTTTTGAGCCTTGCTCTTTTTGGTGCTGTTGGAGTCTTTGTTTACAAGCATTCCAAGCATTTACAATTTACAGCATTCCCAGAACCACACATGGCTCAGGCTGGCAAGCATAGCCCAGTAGGTATAACAGCATCCCTCTGGAACCCAGCCTGAATTGAGGCAAATGTTTACATTCAGAGATATAATCATATAGACATAACGGGAGGCAAAACCTGATGATGATAATAATAATAACAACAACAATAATAATTAAAAAAATATTAATTTATTATACAGGGGCACAAACTTACTCCTGGCTATAAAATTCCAGTAACAGTGTTCTTCCTTTCCAGAGAAGGGACACCTAACTTTTGTTTTGCCTGTGCACCACAACACAAACAAGTCCCTGGACACACTAAGGGGTGGGATCCACCAGTCTTTGAGGGTCTATCCTCTATGGATTAATATGAAAAGACTTTTAAAAGAGATCTAGTACAGACCTTATGAATAATCTCTTCTGAATTTTCAGGTAGAATAAGACAGGAAGATAGTGTCCAAGACACTCAGGCAAACTTGATGAGCTTTTACAGATGAGCCAGGAACAAAGAGAAGTTTCAGCTCCCAGAGCCCCACTACTCCCCATAGAAAATTGGACAGTAGGACAGGCTCAGGTTTCTTTTTCTTTCCTGTTGGAATATTCTGTTAGCTCCAGTCATTTTGCTCTGCAGCTAAACCCAAGTCTGCAAGGGATGACAAAGGGGATATTATAGCTGCATTGTTTTGTCTTTGCTGGGGATAGAGAATGATGTATTTGGGATTCAGCTGGTGTATTTACAGTAGCTTTAGTAACCCATAAAACATTGGATCTATATTTTGAAATATTTACAAGAGTAGCAGTCAACAGTTCTTTATCTACAATACTTTTTAATACTTCTGTCTCCTCCTCTCTTGTCAGGTTTTTTCATGCTGCCTTTTTGTTGGTTTTCAGCTCTGATATTGTTTGCTGATTGTGACATTGTGCTAATGACTGTGTTCCTCTAGATGAAACACAGGGCATTCCTAAGTGCACTTTGTTCTTTTTATTTCATTAACAAAAGGAAAAATGAGATGCATCCAAATCACCCATGCACTAAATAAATTCCCACATTGAGGGGGAGAGCTCCAAGCTGTAACAATGTTGTCCATTTGGAGTCTAGGCTATCAATGACAGCACAACCAAGGAAAGGGGGAGTGGAGAACTTATAGGACTTTTTTTTTTTTTTTTTTTTTTAGCTTGGAATTAAAGAACTGGATCATTTACTTTTTCAATTTGAAGCTTTTCTTTAAAAAGATAGATTCCTGGATTAGGAATAAAAGCAACAATCACTGCCCCTCGCCTCACCTTCCCTCTCCCCACCCAATATCCTCTCATTAGAAATGTCACTTATTAATTTTAAAAATTCTGTTGTGTACCTACATGAACTTGTCTAGGAAAAGAAGCTTTAGTTTCAAGCCTAAATAACATGGAATAAAATTTCAGGTTAAAAATCAGGTAAATAATTTCCTAAAATTAAAAATCGGAGCAGAACTCTACAACCTTATCAGTAGAAGTGGAGCTATTCTCTTGCTCAGACAAGCAACTAAAGAAGAGAAGGAAATACAAAGAGAAAGATAGGTTTAACTCACAATTTCAGACAGAATTCTTGCCCCTTAATCTCAGAGATACAGAAGCAAAAGGCTGCGCAGTAAGAGAAAACAGCAGAACAATTCAGGTCTTTGTTTCACTGACCTTTTTGTTTTTCTCTTCCTGAGCAAGGCAGGCATTGCCTCCTCAGGCTCAGGTAGAGGAGTTGGAAGAGAAGGAATCAAATCCAGCAATGACCTAAGCATTACCAAAAGCCAAAGAGCAATATTTTGTTGGAAATATTTCTCCCTTTTTGAAGTTTTTTAACCTGGAAAGTTAAGCCACAAACACACTTCAATTATAATAATTCAGCATCCTGTCCTGACAGACTTTATCGGTTATATCTCCAAATTAGCCAGTCCTAGTTACACCCAGGGAATAAAGGTAAATGGAGTTATGGCTACTTGTGGTGGTTACACAGATTTAAACAGTCCCTGTACAACCTTAGGCCCCGTTTGCTGTAGTGCAGACCACACTAAGTAAAGCCACAAGGGCTCCTTCTAGAGCAGGGCAGAGCTGGAACAGCTGGGTCCCAGTGCCAGCTCCCCCATCCTCACTGCATGGAAGGCCTCACAGGATGGGGAGCACTGGGGCAGCTGCTCCTGCAGCCAGACCAGTAATGGAAAAGTTTCAGGACAGGTGAAAAAAAGGTTCTTGTGACATTGCCTATTCAGCACTCTGCCCAGACAGTGGACCACAGGCATAGACCTCTCCCCCTGCTACTGTATTCCTTTCATTCTGCATTTTCCAACTTTTGCTAGCAGGGAGCCTGAAACTTGCACCCACTGAACAAGGAGGGCTCAGAGCCTGTCCCAGGGTCCCGGCTCCAAGGGCCAGGCTCCAAGGGCAGCAGCTATTGCAGGATTCCCGATAAAATCGGGAGAGGGAGCAGTCCTGACTGCACTGCCTGACAACTGTTTTAAGGCTGTATAATTATTTAGGGCAGGCAAGCCCCCAGGGAATGCCTTGAAGGAATGAAGAATCTTTTGCTCTTGCTTAGAGATTTTTTCTAAGACAGGAATGCTGAGAAATGGGGAGTAAGGGTATGTTTTATACTTGCAATTTCACTGTCCTGTGCTGCACAGTAAAACTTCTAAGGTTCCTATTAAACATTTTAGACACAAGACCCTTTTTGTGCTGAGTTAAATTATTTAATTGCACAGCTATTCCCAAATATCCATCAGCATGGGTTGTCTATTTATAAAACCTTAAAAATCATTAAATGTGTTACCTCTATGACAGTCGCAGAAAACGTCCACCTTCAGACCTAAAAACAAATAGCAATACTTACTCAGCACTTTCCATGTAAGTATCCAAAATTAGTTTACAAACATTAATGAAATAAACCAAATAAGAGGCAGGAAATTACAGATAAGCAAAAAGATTGAGAAAATCTAAGCAAGTCAGCCATGGCCTCATACAGAGTTAGTGACAATGGCCAAAACAGCCTACGTCTCCTGATCTCCACCACAAGAGCATCTAGAACCAAAATAAGATATTGATTTTGAATGCATTTAGTGTTTAAAACAAGACTAACCTTAATTATTTTGAATCAGACTTTAAAAGCAAACATATCTGTAATAATAATAATAATCATCATCATGATAGTTAGAACGAAATTTTGCTGCTGAAATACATAAGCAAAAGAAACCTCAGGGTTGTATACACTTTGTATTTGTAGGAATTAGGTCCCAAGGTCATCTTTGCTTTTTATCAGGGATGCCTGTTGGATGCAGTGCAGAAGAACACAAAGAGCAAAATTACCACACCCAGCCAAGTTTGCATTTATGCAAACCCAAATAAACAGGATGGATTGGCAAGTCATTGTAAAGGCAGCCTCTGTGTATTCTACTACTAATTCTTCATGTTACCTTCCTTTTTAAAAGCTAGATAAAATCCAAAAGATTTACCACAAAAGATTATGGCAGCTCTGGACTTGAACAATGCTACAGCATCCCTTTTAAAGTTAAATCATACTTGACTATTGTTATAACAGTGTCCATAAAAATACAAACAACATGAGGGTAGTTCAGCTGCTGAATGCCCGCTGATAGTGCTTTTTATTGCATTGACAAGATCACAATTCATACACTAACCCCATTTTCCCAATTCCCCAAGTTTCATTCTGTCAGGATTTGGAAACGTTGTGGAATTTATACTTACAGCTGTAATGGGAGGAGGGAAACTGCAAGAGCTGCCAGTACCAAGTGCTTAAAGAATGTGAGCGCTGTGGTGGAGCAGGACCCACCAATGGGAAACACCTGGTGGAGGCATTTTGTTCTGCTCCAGCAGGTGCAGCCAATCTGCAGGGCCAAACCCTGATTATGAAATCACTGCCCTTGGTTTTTGGAGAAGTCAGGATTTGCATCAGCAGCTTGGTATAGCCTGCTGTCAAACCAAAGGACACATAAGGAGAAGGATGTAGATAAAAGTCAGATGCTATGCTGGAAAAATGGAGATAACCTTCAAAATTAAGGCTACGTTTGCTTTTAATGTATAGAAAGATATATTTGGGATATAACATAGCAATCAATGTATCTCTAGGGTACAGAATGTGATAGATATGATCTTGAGAAAAATTATTATAATTTCTATATAACATAACTAGGAAGGAAAATAACACTGTCATCAAAGGTATAGAAATATTTCCTAATTTTCATATTTTCCATATGTGGGGGTTGCAGTTCTCAACATAAAAATACAGCAAAGTTTATTTTTCAATTTTGCTTTCAGCCTGTGAGAAACATAAGTGAGAATAGGAGCAGTGCATAGGAGTCAGTCCTAGGCACCTGAGGATTTTATGGTGAAAGATTTGGAAGATGGGGAGGAGAGAGGAAATTGAAGGTGTTGGAGTGGAGGGCATAGTGAAAGCCAAGCAGAAAATAAGGTTATTGCCATGGGGAAGGGTGCAAAAGAGACAAGACACAAACCTGTAGATCACAGATCAGACAATTTTTTATGCTTATAGACCAGCTTGTTTGTATAATTGCTCAAATATTAGCCAGGAACAAAATTGCTATGAAAAAGTTATAGATAATAATAGTAAAATAATATAAATAAGAAAAAAAAATGGATGAGAGAAACAGCAACGTGATTTTTAGAGACAAAAAGTGCAATTTGTACAAACTTTCAAACTACTCACAGTTGGAAAGAAACACGAGTTTTCTTTTGTCTAATATTTTCCTTTTTTCTTCTGTACAAATGATGGTAGATCATTTTTTTATATACTTTAAGAGGGAACAAAGAAAACAGAAAAAAATTTGCAAATATGCTGAGAATGTGTTCATTCTCTATTATTAAACAGTTCAAGGGCAGATTCAGCTGAGCTTTAAATGCAATAAAGAAATTATTTCAAAGCAACACTACGAGCATCATACAGTAATTGAGAGTAGAAAAACAAGGGTGATAAAACTGTCCTGTGTTATTGATGTTGGAGTTCATATATGATGCATTTCTGTGACTGGATTATCAGAGCACTGATGACAACGTGTACTTACTTATCAAACTAAACAAGGTGTCTCAAAAAGGAGAAATATTAAATTATGTGCTATCAGCCAGCTATACTATTCAGCAAAACTGTGTGTACATAGTATCTGTTCCACACATCTGTATTTCTGCATGTGACCCTCACTAAACTACTCTGTCTCTCTACAGTGTTTGCATAAAGAAATTCCTTTGATCTTGTAAGAAAAGTTTCAAAATGGACCCATCTTAGCAATAAATTAAATTGCATTAAAAAGGGGAGAATAATCTTGTGCAGGTTATCAGCCCTTCTCATACAATACTTATTCTCTCTTCTTGTCACAGATTTGTTTTATTTTGCTACAGCAATACATTATTACAACTTAAAATTCACATTCACCTGAAGAAAGCTGTGACATGCCTACCAAAAGAGACATACACTGCTTAACCTAAATTGACCCTTTTTTCCTTCTATTCTAATAGATCTTTTTTCTTTTTGTCACTCAAAATGAGTGTCTGATGTATGAGCATAAATTGTTAAAAGCAGTTTTAGGTAAAGGAAGAGAGACTGAAGTGGAGTTTTCTCACAAAAGCCAACCTCAATTTATGTCAAAGAGGGTTAAAAGACCTTGGGATTAAAGCAATAAACTTGCTGCTGTCAAAGCTAAAACCCGCTAACAATTTAGTGCCAAACGCATGTTGTTCAATATCATTTCATATTATATTATGTCACAAGCAGGTGACAGTTCCACATCAGACTGACAGGGCTGATTTACTCTGAAGAATTCATCGACATTTTGCAGAGTCAAAGCTGGCTTCATTTTGTTTGGATGCAGGGTGGGAAATCCCTCCCTGGTTTGGAATATTTGGCTGAATTACAGAGTTCCCCCCAGCCCCTCAGGGCACAGAGCCCTTGGGCACGACCTGGGGCTCCTCACCTTCAACCCTAAACCACCCCTGCCCTGCCCTTTGTGCAACTCCACTTTTCCATGTGGTTCCCCTTTCTGCAATTTTTAAAATATCCAAATGACCTGGTCAATATTTGGATTTTTTTTTCTTTCTGAATTCAAGCTTTTATGCTCCTCTAAAATATATCTATTGTCAAGGGTTGAGATAAAAGACCATGTTAAGAAAATACTGCTGGCACCTGCTTATATTTTAGGTAGGTAATAATAACAGCTATTTTTCCAAGATGTTAACTAGATCCCAAGGTCATGTGTGATGAGACCCTTCTAAGGCCAATGGCAACAATACCATTTCTTTATACACAAATGTCTTTTGCAAGATATTCCCAGATGGCTTTTTTAATATGGGTTCCAATTCAAATTTCTCCCAGGGCTCTGAAACAATTCTGAGTAAACATATTCTTGGTTTTGTCTCGGGAAAATCTAATTAATTTGACTTCTCTGTCAGGGTCTCAAAGCTTATTTATAAAGGGTGTCCTTTCTCCAAAATCCACTATATTCTTCTACAGTCATTTGCATCCTTTTGCAGTGTTCATTTTCTTCTCTTGTTGGACACTGCCATAAATATGGCTCAGCTCCTGAAGCTGAGGAACCAGGGAATCTGGCTTCCTCTGAACCAAGTAGAACAATGCTACACCCAAAGTAGTATTTTTGAATGTGAAAACAGGAATATCTCTGCCTTCTTCCTGCTTCTTTTTTTTAATTGTGGAGTAAACTTTCAGTTTTCTTAGTTTGCTATTACCTTTATTTCTGAAAGAAAGCTAGCAACATTTAGGGTCTTTAAACACACATATCACTTTTTTCCTCCATCTTAATACAGGTGTGGGTACATTAGTGCCTGGCCATTAACTTCTGTAAACCATGTAGTGATTCTTCTGTAGGATTCTTTGGGCAATGTTTGCTGTTCATGCAGGAAAACATTATTATTGCATGTAAAATGGTCCCATTACCCAAGACTGGTTTGTTTTTGCTGACCATCTGCTGGACAACTCCCAGGCAGGAAAGGGGTTACCTTGTCTATTATGCCAGGGAGCAGAACTTCCAGTGAATTGTTAGATGGGTTAGCAGATGGTTAATCTTATTTGACATTTAAGGCACTTGGAGGTAAATTTAGTGTTCACCTGCCCTGGAGTGTACAGCATGAATATGCTCCTACATATCTATTCCTGCTTCAACTAGTAACTCTAATGGCTGGAGGATATGCAATGCCTGGCATGAAGAGATATTTCAGGGAAAAGGGGGGAAAAAAAGAACAGGTAAATACATCCTGGCTTTAAACTTTTACAGTTTTCTCATATTGAAACACAAATTCTATTATTTTGGATGACCATCTCATCCTAACACAGACATACTCTTGCTAACTTACAGATTCTTCCAATAGATCAAATTCTAACGTATTTTGTATATTAATGGTTCTATGCTCTGTTTTGCACTGCCCTATCAGTTATGGACATGACAGACAAATGCACACATGTATACAGGTTTCACTGAGTGCAAAGCCAAAGTTATCCTGCAATCCAGTGAGAGATCTAAAGGGAATAAAGACATTTCTGCAACCTTTCCCTCACAGAGTGCCCCTCAAACCAACTATGGTACACACCAAAGTCAAACCATCAAGGATTCAACAAATTGCAAGAAAAAATTCAAGAAAAGGTGTGAGCAGAGAGCTGTGACACAGCCTGGGGCTGCATTTTCTCTCTGCTGTGAGGGGCATGGGGATGCTGAGGGCACAAGGGGATGTGAGGAGGCTCCCAGGCCCTTTGCTGAGCCCCAGCTGAGCACAATCTCCCCTTCAGTCCTCTGCACCTCTATGACAGAGATCAAAATGAATTGTCATGTCTCTTTTAAGAGGAAAATACCACAGCCTCTCTCAATACAGGCTGTGACCTTTCAATTTGTGCTATCAGTTTACTCAGTGCTTGCTCTGTGGTTCATGATTAACTTGGAAGAGTTGGATCCCACTCTCTTCAGGTCCTCAAGAAAGAACTTCTGTTGACTGTTAGAAATCCCTCATGCAATAAAGTGTGCATAGTATGGCTGTATAAACTGTGCTTCAAAGTTACAGCAGCTCAGTAATGAAGTATCAATTCTTATCAAAAATCTCCTAAAATAGTTCTACTCATTTTTTTTTTTTCTTTTCCTTAAGGTAATATTTATGAGAAGACAAAGTCAGAAACAGCCACCTGGTTATTTATAAATACATCTGCTTTCATAAATTCCTTACTAAGGGTCACACAGCCCTCATACATTAATGAAATAATCTATGTATATCAAAAAAGATGGTTTCAATTCTAACAAAAAAAGGCAAACTGAGATAATGAGATTGTTTCTCACACTTTCCTGCTGAGCCACAGAAACCTTCTCCCTCCTCCTGTAACTGTGGTTTTGCTGATGCCTCAATGTGCTCTACAAAACAGAATAAAAAAATTCATCAATATTTTCCTTTCAAAGCTCACCCATGGAATTAGTCTATTTCTTTTTAGGAAAAAAAAATTAATATACATTGGCAATTTTATTCATCTTCACCCTAGAAGGTGGGGTGGCTTGAGCTGCAAATGCTGGACTGAGAAGTTGCATCTCCTGCTGCCACAGGAAAAGCAGTGTCTGCTCAGGTCAGCAACATGGGGATGCTTTTTGTTATTTACTATTACTCACCCCTCTGCACTTAAAACCTGTTTGCTGGGGGTGAGTAGATTCTTTCAGGTGGTGTTTTAGTTATCCACAGCTGTTTAGTGCCCTTCATTTAGCAATGCATATTGGGCTAGGATGGGAAAATCCCTCCTTTGCTTCAACGTGACTCCCCCAAATCAATTTTACATGCTTAAGTTTCCAATGCAGTAGCACCTCACATTAATTTTAGCAAAATCAAATAGATTTTATAATATTACTTGTATTTTGTCTTTCCGTTAGGGAAGGATGGAAATACAGAGATTAGATAATTGCAGAGGTACTTAAATAGCTAAAGAAAACTGGAAGTTTTTAAGAACAGACTGAGACTGTTACATACAAGTACATTCCTTTCCAAGAAGTATCTCAGCATCTTTAACTCTAAGGACCTTAAAATTTCTCACTGACATTACAAGCCTGGCCTGCTGCCCACCTGACTGTAGTAAGACCTGACAGAATTGCTCACACTACACTCTTGCTTTGTCTTGTTCTCCAGAGAAATCCCTTTTATTGCTCTGCACTCAGGTCTTTGGGATCCCTTTATGTCACCCACCGATATCACTGAAGGCTGCTTGGGTCCAATTCACCCCTCTGGGCTAAGGAAGTGAAGATTTTGAGCCAGACTGGCCCTGCTTCTTCTGTCTTTGTCTTTTCCAGAGCCTTGAAAATTCTTCCTATAACCTGGAAGGCATCTGGGAATAAAGGTGTGCCTGCTGAGGTGTCTGATGTCCCCAGGATGCATCAAAGGACAGTCCCAGTTGACATCACCTGAGGTGTCACATTCCCTAAGGCAGAAGGAAAACTGGACATCAAACACAGGTGTTGACCATGCACCACAAACCTGGAAGAAAGGAGGGATCAGTCCTCTATATGAGAAACAAATAAATTGCAGAGTTTGCTGGAATTCAGGGACAGAAAAGTCTACCTAAACTGACCTTGATGATTAAACCCCAGTTTAAGCACTGCAGTGGTCAGCACAGTGCTCAGATTTTTTAATTTATTATTTTAAAATAAGTTTCTTCATAGATAATCTCTCATTTAGGAAAAAAATAATAGGTGTTATTCAATTATATGGCTCACCTGAAAAACAATACTTTCAATGTTTGCATTTCCATGTGAAATTTCAGAGGCTGATGAAATTACTTTATGCATTTGGAGTGTTACTATTGTCCTCACTTTTGAGTTTTTCTTTTTATAATAACAGCCATCTACTGCTATTACTGTAGCTTCTTGTCCAGATCTCCCTTTGGAGACTTTCTGACTACTTAACACCATTTTTCAATTTCTCTACTTATGCATATACATCTTCAGTCCAGATATGAGAATTTGCTAATGGACTGCAACTTTTTTTCCAAGATTCCCATGTGTAGAATTTTACATAGACCGATCCAAAATCTAAACTCTGCTTGCCAGTGCTTTGTGCTAGGAATATGCATGTGATAATGAACCCCAGAATTGTGCTGCCATTTTTTGAAGTATAAATTTTTGAGTACAAAAAAGAGCAAAGAGTGTCAGATGGTATATTTACAATAACATTAAGGTATACACGTTGTCCAATGGATAGAAAAAAAACCCTGGTGTGCATGAAAATATGTCCCCCCCCTGCACTGTGTGCATTTTTAGCTGCAGATTGAAGAATAAATGGCACCAGTTAGAAAATGGAAAATGTGTAGGGCAGGCACAGCTATCTCCTGCTCCTGAGGTCACACCACTTTTGCATTTCACCTACAACAAAGCAGATAATGCATCCATTTGGCTTTGCTCATTCATTGAAATAACTCTGTGACACTCTCTAGTGGAAGGCAGACACACACCACCTCAGCCACGCTGCGTGCACGGAGCAGTCACGGGGAAGCGACACCACGGAGGGAAACTGGCTGAAACAGAGCTTGGGCACTGTTGCATGTGTTTTGCTGCACTCTTATTTTTTAACACCACAACCAAAACACTTACAGACAGGTCCCTTCTGTTTGAAGCCCAGAGGATAACGTGGTACTGAAGCATAAATAAAGAGTGCCACTAGCAAGGAGTAACTGGCAGCAGACAAAGCCCAAGCCAGCAAACTGTCACGATTGCTCTAGAGGGTTTATAAGCTTTATCAAATCTGTGCTAGCTAATTCACTTGCAGAAGTGTACTGATAACACTGCTTCTTTTTTTTTTCCCTTGCTTTTATTATGAACAAAAAGATAGACGGGTCCTAAGGACAGATCCTTTTCACAGCTCTGCTCTCTTCTGCCAGCACATGCCCTTCCACTCACAGATTACCAGGTTTAACTAGGGATGTCTTTGAGCCAAAAGCATTTATTGCAATAAAACCCAATATATTTTCAAAAAAGAAAAGCTCCCCCCTCCTTTCTAACACTTACATTGTGGTTGGAAGCAACATTAAAAAAAAAAAATACAGATCCAATCTGGTGTTCCTTGTCTCAGTGAATTTGCAAGTGGGTGTTTTTACCACTCCCAATAAACATAGTGAAGTTAACATTTCTGTGCATGCACAGAGATTTGAATATATATATATATATATATATACACACATACAGAGATATATACACACACACATATCTATATCTGGGTGGAGCACTTGGCTGCTTTCCCTGCTTCCCCCCACCAAGTTTAGATGCAGTTTTTTGCATATTCTTAAACCAATGCTAGTTTATCAACAGCTATTGTTAAGCAACAACTGCTATTAATCTAAATGACATAAATTAATACCACCTGCTGTAAATGCAGAGCAAGTTTGGCTTATACTTTCTACTGCAGCTTTTGAAGTATCCAGGACAGTATGCAGGTAGATCCATGGATCTCTATAATTTTCTCCCTGCATACATGTGACTGCTGAAATGATGCCTTTGGGGTGGAAAGGTTTGCAGAAGAGCTGCTCAGCTTTGAGCTCGTTGCCCTGCTCTGTCATTCTCCACCCTCTCTGGTCCATCACTTCTGAAGGCTTCCTCAAAGCCTTCTGGTGATCCTCCCAAGGAGCTCCATGCACAGCAGCCTGTGGGAAGCTGACAAAACACTGGAAAATTCTGCCAAATAATAAACAAACCAACCCCATGTTTTTTTTCCAAACATGTTTCCATGAATAACTGAGAAGGCACACTTGCTAATTTACTGCATGTTTGTCTTTATGGAGTATTTTTAAAATAAAATATTTCACCCCCTCCTGCCTCCTCTTAATTTGTCCTGTCATTCAATTTCTGTAACTAATTTGAGGAGAATTCTCTAATGTTTCACCACACTGCCAAAGCATAGTTTTTGCCTGAATGCAATACAGAACTATTTTAATTACAGGGAACATCAAAAATTACTCCATAACATGGGATTATTCCTTGTGCTAATTTCTGAAAGCCCAAAGTGTAGACGTGACTGAATTCAGATTCCTGTTTCACACAAACACAAAGGGAGAAATTCTGCCTGGACTTTGTTCAACACAGACATTCACAAAGTATCTCCATGTTAAGTTTTAAATGATGCCTGGGTCAGTATCTTTTCTGAGGAAAGTTCACTAAACAGTTTTGAGGTCAACTATCATAAATTATGAACAGAGCCTTCACAGAGCTCAACTTTGTGCACCTTGCTGGGTCAGTTGGTTTCCAGACTAAAGTGAGCAGAGAGGAAAATCCTGTTGCAGATGCTACAGAACAGGATCTGAATGCAGGATCTCTCAGTTATTTTCTGCAGGAGCTCATTCCTCCATTGACCACAAGTGGGGCTGAGAGAGACCAGGAGCCTGTTCATATATGAATAGGAATTCTACAGCAAAAAGAGCTCTTCATTTAAAAAAAAAAAATGTTTTCTGTGTACAAGGGTTGCCAGTGTACAAACTGGGAGCACCAGGATCATCAGGAAGCTCCTGTCAATGATTTAAGTCTTGTGATTTAAAACAAAACAAAAAACAGGCCACCAAGATCTGCTTTCTGCCTTTGGAAGACACAGAATCAGTGCAGTGATGTGGAGGCAAAGATGCTGTCACAGGGTCATCTCATCACTAGGCAGAACTAAGCTTTGTCACTTTAAAAATTCAAACCTTAAGACATTTTCAAGTTACTTATTTCAGGTGCACATGTAAGGAGAAATTAGGGCATTACCTTCACTTTGAGTTTTCTTCTCTGTCTCTCTAAAGCATTTAATATTTTTAGAAGATATGAAGGCTTTCCAGAGACAATGTGCTTGCTGTAGCCTACCATGTATACTATGGAAATTCCAGAAAATAAGACCAAATGTCTCAATTTATAGTTAAAAGGATGATGTTCTGAATAATCTGCCTTTTTAACAGGAAACAACTGAAAATAGCATTCAAAAAGTCTGATATTCTGCATGATCAAACACAGAAACTGTATTCACTTTCACCTAACACCCTAATTATTTTACTGCTAAGAAAAATATCTCTAATTTTCACTGTTGTAAATTATCAGAACTTACATGCTGTAAACAATATAACAAAACTTATCTAGTACTTTTCACACTATAATGTCTCATGGTTTTTTACACACAATGAAATATTAAATCACAAAACATTAATGAAAAACTACTAGAAGACATAGTTTAGCATGTTCACCGCTGAAATTTAGAATTTCTAAAAACTGAAGATGAAGAGATAAACAATTGAAAAGTGGAATAATAGAAAGCTAAAATTAGAGGCTTTAAAACAGAACTGTAGTCAGTTATTCTAACATGCAGACTGTGATCTTAGGCAACTGCTCAACAAACCTTGACAAAGGAACAGCTTGGTTACTCTGACACAGTGAGAGAGGGAAATATGCAAAAAGTAGTTACACTGCCCAAAATTTGGTTCAGTCTCTCTTTGGTCCAGAACAGCACTACATGAAGCAAAATAAGTAGTTGAAAAGAAGGCCACTTGTTGTTTTAAACCCCAATAATTATTTTAAAAGACAGAAAATAAACTGAAATATGAGTTTCAGCACCTAGTCTTACTCTCCTGGAGTGGACATCCTTCCATATGACTTAGCAAAGATTAGGTCTACAATTTACCTCTCATTCTGAATTTTAGCAATTTGGTAAACATCAGACAGTTGTGAAAAAGGAAAAATGCAGAACAAAATAACTGCTCAGACATCTACTCATTTTGGTCCTACCTCAAAGAAGAAATTCTTACTTTCATGTCTACAGTTCAGTGCACAAGACCATAAATGCCTGCAATAATCATACATGTAGGATTACAAAATATACCAATTCTCACATGAATGTGGTTCATACTAAGACAGAGACCTGTAGGAGCTCTAAACCTGACTGTAGAAAAGCTTACAGTTATAAGATATCATGGCATCTTAAATATAAGTCTAAGGAATTCCACTGCTATTGGTAAAGAAATTAAAATTAAGCCAGAAGATTTTAGCAGTTCAGGTGATCTCCATACAGAGAAAGAAGGGGGTGGCAGCAGGAGAGAATGTGTGCACGTGCCTCCATGTATTAAAAATCCAAGAGAGTTCAAGGAAAATCCAGCCAGGCTAAGCAGAGGGAGTGTCACCAGAGATTTCTGCTGTGAGTAGTCAAAGTGCAATGGTGAGTGTGAACTCCTAAGTGAAACCTGTCAGGCACAGAGTTTGTATTAAGATAAATCTTGAAGGGAGAGCATAATTTACTTCTCGGATAATTTGGGAGATAATTCTTTCATAGACACCCATCCAAAATAGATAACCATGAGAGGAAAAAGAATTCCCCACAGTTCTCCCACAAACAATAACTCTGTACATAGGGAAATACACCCACACATGGCACACAAAAAAACCCCTACACCTCCTTCTCACATGCATTTCTACTCTGTTCAAAGCTACGCTGTTCAAATGAAGAGTATTTCCTATAAATCCACGTTTAATAAAGAGGATTTAATGTGATTCTTTCTCAGCTAAGAACCAAAAATACTCACTTTATGGGCCATCTGGGAATGCTTCCCAAATCCAAATTTAGGGTCCAGTAACAAGTCCTACATATAGCCTTTGTGTGTGAACACTTACTCTTCCTGTGCTGAATTTCCCTGGAGTGGAGCCAATATGACTCTGCACATGAAGGCAACTCTGTGGGGGATCAGAAACCTGGCACAGCCAAATCTAGAGATGGAGGGACCCAACCACTCTGCTCTTTCTTGTGGAGACTCTTCATCCACTCACATGGATGCTTATCTGCTCCAGACCTATTAGGGGGAAAAGAGAGAGGTGTGTTAAGAGCTTTCTTTAAAAAACATCAAAGCTGAAACCCTTATGGTTTGAAGATTTGTTGAAAAACAAAATTTGACCACTTGAGTAAGGATTCTAAAAAAGATAAAAAGCTTCCCATTCCAGCACTGTATCAACTGTCCAACACTCCTGGAAATAAAAGTGGAAAATATTTCATTTTTCTGTTTGCATAGGAATAAAGCATCTTTGCATCAACTTAAAAATTTTGACAAAAATTATTAGAAAAAATGCAGAAGTAATTACAGGCAAACTTACACAGAACCCTTTTTGGGAGCACCAAATGAAACTCTTGAAAAACTGAGAGCTAACCAAATTATTTCAACTTCCTGAAGAAGAAAGTTGCTCTGAATTGTGAACATATGAAGTAGTTTCTCTCTTTAGTGCAAGCCCCAAGTGTGTTTAATGGTTTTACTAAATATGATTGAAAGAAAACCATGCCTGAGGGAAATGATACTTTGCTGGATATGTATAAGGGTTGAAGCAGCTTGGTCAATGAGTGACCATAGTATATGAATCTAAAACTAATCTCAAAGAGCCTGGGGGCACCCAAAGCTAACCTAGTCAAGTAGCTATTTTTTCATTTGCTCTGAGCTAAATAAACTGTCTATAAAAGGCTCCCTGTACACCTCATAGCAAGTGTTTGGTTTTCCTCACATTAGAAAAGAAAAGTTTTAAACAAGATGTTTCATTGTGTGCATAACAGCAAATTAAAAATAATTACATGAAAGAACAAGCTGTCTCTTCATTGTCACTAAAATGAAATAGTTCTGAAAATTGCTCAAAGATTTGCCATGAGACAACTTCAGAGCTTAGATCTATCCCACATCACCTGAGATCCACCCTCAGAACCTCTGGGGTGAGGGACCCCAGCTCATGGCTTGTGATTCCCACATGGAACCCAGGGTCCATCACAGCCTGGCTGCTGACCTTGGTCCTCCTGCCTCAAGCAGGAGAGATGGGAGAGGGACTGCTGCCCTGTCCTCTCACCAGTGCTGAGCCCTTTTCTTTGAAATTGCATAATGCCACTTCAAAATAGCAACCAATCTTTACAAAACTAAAGAGAACTTTTGTAAAAACAATCTATATTACTTCAAACCCCAAGAAAAAAGTACAGGACTGATTTTTTGAGGTAAATATGATAATGAACAAGTCCAGTTTCATTTCACAGTAAAGCTGCATGAGACAGAACCACTGCTCTAAAAACAAGGGCAAGGATTGGGGTGAGAAAATCACTGAAAAATATTAAGTCCCCTGAGTACCATGGGATGTGCAATTTTCATCGTGCTTCGAGACGTACTTGTGTGGCCTTGTTGCTTCTATTGATCACATAGGTCTTTCCTAATAGAGTTACAAGGCATTTGCAGTCTCAGACTTGGAAACCTGTGGGAAATGGGATCCAATCATCTGGCTGCTCCATTCCTGTAAGGCCAGCTCTGTCTTGCTGCTACTGCTCTGTTGGGCTTTAAACACAATACAGCACACCTAGGGCTGTGAAACAGAGAGCAGGGACTGTGCCAGCACAGGTTATGAATTTCTGTGAAGCAAGAACCAAGTCTTTGTGGTCATTTACAAAGTTCAGTTAATTGTTAATTTTCTTTTTTTCTTTTTTTTTTCCTTTTCTTTTAAATGAAACAGCATGTATAATTTCCAACAAGGATGTAAATGTAAAAAGTGGGAATCATTAAGAGGTATTTTATGCCCTTTTGCACCCCAATAGGCATAGTAATGAATGAACAAAGAGCACTTTTTAATGTTATGCTTAGGCAGAAGATATTGGAAATACTCAAATCTCAGTGAAAATATTTGTTACTTTATACAAGAAGCCTAAGGCACAGGGAATCTTAGTAAAAAAAGCCTGTATTTGGGGCTCTTGCATCAAAATAAAGAAAACACGTTTGTGCTTTGCTTACCGGATCTGCAATCAAAGACATTTAGAAAATAAGGGCAACTTTTGCATTTGAAATTCTTCTACTGAAAACATTACACAAACAAGCTACCTATTACAATCTATGTACTTAGAAACTGAAGCCCTTAAAAAAATACAATCTTCTTTTCTAAAGTAATATTACTGACGGCAATTTAAGATATTGAACTATTAC
>WEIU01009850.1:8200-18998 GCA_013389925.1 Aegithalos caudatus | reverse complement strand
AAAAAAAAAAAAAAAGTCTAGGTGAAATTCGAGGCAAAATCTATCCAGCCAAGCTGTGGAAGAATTGCAGCTTATACTGACATGACAAAGTTTATGAAGACAGCACCTTTCAGAATCATGCCCAGGCTGCTCTCTCCAAGCCTTTCCCAAGAATGACTCCTGGAGGTCCAGGGGAGTCAGCTCAGGACTCCCATGACAGAGAAATGTCAGTGGGTCACAAATGTGGGAGAGGGCAAAGGGACTCTGTTATATGCACAATTATGTTTATAGACTGCTTGATATTAAAACAACAACAACAACAGAAAGAAAACCCAGGATGTTTTATGACAGAAAAACACAGGCCACAAGGACAAAATACAAGCTCATCACTGAAGATCAGTAAAGTGGATCTGCTCTGTCCTTACTTCTGTTCTGTTCCCACCTGCAGTGTGCATCTCTCACCACATCAGCATGGCAGCTTGAGATCAGTGGTACCCTGAAAAGCTAACACACCTCCATGTTTGAGTTCATAGTCGAAATTTCTTTACCACTACAGTGTAGACATAAGTACTGTGTCATGGTCTGGAGGCCCTTCCCAGAAAACAACACAAGGCAGGCAAATTTATATGCCAAGAAGCTGAAAAGTGCTCTTGATTGCACCACTGTTACTAAATAATTACACTGGCTTTGGTGAAGTTCACCAAGATGAGAGGAAACAGAGGTTCTGTGCTATGCATTTCCCTCTGCAAGACCTTATCTAAAGAGACTGTACAAGCAAAAGAGTGTGGGGGAAAGAAACAACACTCCAAACTGAAAGAGGATGAAACACAGCACAGAAGTACCTACGAACATTTAACAGCCCAAAGAAGACAATATTCTCCATGAAGACCTGCCCTCATAACCTCAGGAAATACAAATCAATCTGTGTTTCATCATCTGAAACTTGAACTTCTAGCTAGTAGCTCTGTGCTCTTCCCCTGCTTTCTTCAAAAACTCCTCCTTGAGCTGATTTACACTATTTGCTTCTACTGCTGACTTCGGCAGTTTGTTCCAGACTGTATTTCAACTACCCTTTGTGTAAAACTGTTCTGTCTGAATATATCGGAGTCCCTAAATTCTGGTACACATATTGGAGTGGTTACAGGAGTAATTTTAGTGTGGCTGGCAGCTGGCCTAACTCGTGCTCTGATCTCTCCTCCCCTCCTTCAACTGAACAGTTAATACTTTGCCATCAAAGTCAGGGCTGCTATAAAGAGAGTCTGCTCCAGCCAAGTGCCCAGAGGGACAGAGCCTGAACTTGTCACACCTTGGCAGGACACTCTGGCCAGAGCAGCCCTCCCAACCTTTAGAAGGGGACCAAAGCAGTGAAGAGCAAAGAGTAAGCAAATAGAGAGGAGCAGGACTCTACGTCTTACTGTGTTAAAGAATCTGATTCTATTCACAGACCCTTTGTCTGCTTTCCACAAACATTTCCACAGGCAACGGTTGGTTAAAAACAAAACACAACAAAATGTTGACACAAACAAACTGCAAAAATAAAGCTGAATATAGATATTTGTGAAAACCGAGCTTTATTCTTTGTTTTTACTAGATTTTGGATGAAAGAAGGTACAAAATTTATTGGGATCTCAACCGCAGCTGTACATTGGCAATTAAGTGGCTGGAAAGAAATAAGAGGGTGAATAGCAGCCTCCAGATCTTGAATAAATTGTCAGTTGATCTTAAACAGGAAGTACAGGATTCTTAGTTTTGACTTCTGAGGATATGCATTTTCTAAAAGATGATTACTTGCAAGTGTATTTTTAAATCCCCTTTTGTGCATGAACTAAGGTTAGGAAAGAGGCAGATAATCTATCAAGTTTGCCATAACTTTTAAATGAAGGTGACATATTTTTCCCACTCTGAAGAACTTTCATCAGGAATATTTTTGGAAATTTAGAAAATCTCTTTGATGTCAAAAAAACGTTCTCGCATTCTTTTGAAGCAGACAAAAGGTCAATGTTAATTGCAATATGTTGTAAATCATATAGATTACTTTCAAGAAAATATTTAAGGGAGATATCTTATATGTGACATTCATTCTTCAGCAAGCCAGACAAGGATGATGTTTAATTTATAAAGATTTAAAAGGATGTAACTCTCTTGCAAAATACAGAATTTAATGAAATTCTTCTGTTTTGTTACTAATTTACAGATATCATCTCTTCTTATTTATGGAGAGAAGTGTATTAATCATCACATGCAAATTTGCAAATTCAGCAGAAACATAAATTATCAGTCCTAAACCTCAAATTATTTCAAAGGATCTGTAAAACTAAAAGTTTTGGATAGCCTGGCTAGAACAAATGGACGAAAAAAGATAATGCATCTTTTGAAACACAAACCTGTAGAGATGTTATGCTCAATTACTCTGACAAAAGATTTGGAAACCAACAATATCCCCTGTGGAATATCACTGCTAAACTGGAATGCTAAATCAAAAGCCCAAAGTTAAGCAAGAATAATATAGCATAAACCACATTAAATGTGTGTCATCCCTAAAGCTAGAGCAGACTTGGATATTTATTAGATAACTATTTCTGCCTTTGGGGGATGGGAGAAGGCAGGAGGGAAGAGTTCAAATGAGAAAAAATATTAGTAAAATTTCCATTCTGAATTTCACGAGGAGGAATGGTGGGACTGGGCAGGCTGCATCTCCCACTGAAAGTCAACTGGTGATCAGCCAGAAAGTTCAAAGCTTGTTTTAGCACCTAAACAAAGGCTCAGAACACAGTCCTTGCTTATCTTCAGAGACAAAAGAAAACCCTACTAGAACCTGAGGCAGAGAGGAGCCACTTGGAAGTGTTTTGGAGGAAGGAACAATAGCAGCTGTGGTGACCAACAATCAGCCACTGGATGCAACCAAATTTGCAGCAAGCCATTGGGAAAAGGTGCTGCAGGATCCTCAACACTACCACATTGCAATGGTGTATGGAAAATATGCTTGCTTTATTCCCAGGGAATGCTTTCAGCCCAGCCACACAAGGAGTGGGGTTTACATGCAAGCAAAAGCCTCCACGTGCCCAGAGAAACAGGGACACATCCAGGCACCGGCTGGGATCAGGGTAGGGGCACAGCAGGGAGAGGCTCTGCAGGCAGCTGATGCTATCAGCAGTGCTCATCACCCCTGCATGGCTGTGCATGCTTGGGAAGCTGCCACACTGGGAACACATCTATCCCAATGCTGATGTTCAGTAAGGAGGAATGGAATGTGGGCTGTTTCTGAGGGACAGGAATGACGTTGCCAAAAACGCACTAAGAATACAAGTCCAATTTAGGCCAGTCAGTTCTTATTATCTTCACTGACATGGCAAGTCCATAATTTTGGCTGTGCAGAAAACAAGGGATCATCTTTCTGGACTGCAGGCCTGACATGCAGAGCTGCTGCACACGCAGCTGGGGGAGGCAGGGTCCTGGAAGGGCCTCGGAACACAGCAGGTGGGTATAGGGAACCTCAAGTTCCTGTACCAGGACATAAGTGATAGGAGTAGAGACAAATAAAAAAATAAATTTAAAAAAATAGATAAATTATGGTATAATTTTAGTCTACCTGTTCTGGATGTTACCTCTGAATATCCATGGTCTGTGTCCTAGATAACAGGGGTGCTGCAGGATCAGCTCTGCAACACTCCTTGTTCTCCAGATGGATACACCAGTCAGCAGGGGATCATTATTCACGTGGAAAAGGATGAATTTGTTGATTGATGTTAAAAGCTGATAGGGAAGTTGAAAGGACAACAAACAAGAAGAAATACAGAGCACACGACTGTGGTTTTAAAGTTAATGGGTTTTTCCCATCAGGTAATGCTGCATATGAAATAGTAATGGTGCTAACTAAAACATTAGTTACTACTTGATGATGACACTTTACATCTTTCTGTAAACCTCTTATTGACACTAGCAGAATCTCCTGTGAATAAGAGAGAATAATGTCCTACATCAATATCTGGCATATGTAATGTGTTTATATAATCCAGTCCTCTTCACGGAATTAATTTGATCTGTCTGGTTTGGAGTATGTACTGCTGGTTACCCGTGCTCCCTGTGCGCTTTTCTTTCTTGAAGATGCAGCTTGTTCTGTTTTTCTGGCATCTTGGCTGCCTATTGAATGGGGTTGAGAGCACAGACTTAATGGCAATCTACTGACAATCACTGTTGCCAAACCAGAGCTGTGTTCGTGTAGGATGCAAACAACAGCCACTCATCCTTCAATTTCTGAACACCAAATTGACAGGTAGCTCTTAGAGAAGTTTCACTTCTAAATTATTAAGTAAAAGAGAAAGGAAGAGAGGGAAAAAAAAAAAAAAAAAAAAGGCTAAGAAATTAGAGACACTTACTGAATTACTCCAGTGAACAATATTGATTGACAAATCCAGTCCTAAAAATCAGAATTAAAATTAACTGCATTTATCGCATCAGTCAGTCACATTGCAGAGTTTGAAAGTCTGGCATGAAAGATGAAGAAATGCTGTGAAAGATAAAATCAAAACGCAATTACAATATAAAATAATATTTGCCATTTATATTTCATACAGGAGTAACACATCCTCACAAGTTTGAAAACTTTGCGTTACCCAGAGGGAGTGAGTAATTGCTTATCTTGAAACTTTTTCAAAAAGTTCTAATGCAAGGGGTTTAGCTATCAATCAAAATCAAATTAAAAGGGTTTACGGCAAATGAATCAAAGCAATAGCATTTTATTTTTCTGATGAGATTTATTTACATAGAGAGATTAAAAATGTCTCAGATTTATGCACCCACTCTAGGAACATGAATTTCCCAGATTTGAAACCTTTAATGCAATAACCTTTACCCTGCTTTGAGACAAGCCTGTGTCAGCATTTATAAAGTAAGGTCTTTCTAGCTGTTTGGTCCAGTATAATAAACCACTTCCTCCTCCTGTGTTAAATGATTACTTTTATTCCTTTAAGGCCCTTTTTCCTTTAATCCAGTATTTCCATTCCATTTTCCTCCTCTACTTCCAGATGGAGAGAAATTCCAGGAAATTTTCCCAGGAGATTACTCTAAGATAAACAAGAATATATCTCTAGAAACACTTAGAGGACTAAAAGGCCTGTCTGTAGTAAAATCAGTGCTAGCACTTACCAGGATTACACCAGAGACTCAAAAGATCTGCAGCCTTACTCTGCTGCTGGGCCATGGGGTGCACCCTTTCAAGGAAGACTGTTGTACCAAAGGACAAACCTGTGATGCTCATACACACATGGAGGAACTAAAGCACAGAGAAGCACATTTTCATTGCTGGCTTCTGTCATCAAGATCATCTTTGTGGATTTAATTACTGGGCACACCAAAATATCCATCCTAAATAGCTATATTTTTTACTGCCTACCTCTCAATTAACTTTATTTTTTCCAGATTTTGACTCAAAAACATTGTCAGTTTTCCCTTAAGATTAGCTATGGAAGTTTTATTTCTTACCAGGTTTCAAAGGCTCAAATTTGTTGTTCCTTCTTCGTTCTATAAAAGTGCATCACTGATAAGACACAAAGAGACCAAATACAGCTAGTTTAGAGTAGTACAAAAAGTACAAAAAGTAGTACAAAAATGTGATATTTTCCACAAGTTTTTTAAAGTGTACAGTTACCCAGGACAGGGAAGCTACTGAGCTGTGCTCAGTGTTCTTCTATAAATATAATAGGTGACTAAGACACAGAAAAAAGAAAAAGCACATTATTTGTCATGGTGCATCTTAAGCACTGTGGCAGTTTCACTGTGAAAACCTGAGAGGAGGAATTATTGTCAGGGCAGTGAAGGGACATGCTCAGTTAGTTAACAAACAAGGCACACTTTCTTCGTTAGACCATGGCACACATGGATACCTGCTTCCTGCATCTCCATAATCACAGTGACAAGGAGCAGGACTTCTTCTGCTTGCTATGAGGCTTTCTGGATCACTGGAGATGATTTTCAGAGCCTTGCTGCATAGATTCTGCCAATTTGTGTTCAAGCACTTCTACAGGCTGGAACAAGCAGCTGAACAAGCACCTGGCAGAGAGGGTGAGTCTGAGTGCCCAGGCTGCACAGCACCCATGGCAAAGTGCAAATAGTCAATAACCAGAGTCTGAATGCCCAGGCTGCACAGCACCCATGGCAAAGTGCAAATAGTCAATAACCAGAGTCTGAATGCCCAGGCTGCACAGCACCCATGGCAAAGTGCAAATAGTCAATAACCAGAGTCTGAATGCCCAGGCTGCACAGCACCCATGGCAAAGTGCAAATAATCAATTTCCAAATTCCCCATAATTTATCATTGTGATAAACAAGCAAATCAAGTAACCGAAGCAGCTGACCTAACAGTGGCCTGGGAAGAACTGTGCTTGTCAAAAACTTGTCACAGGTTTATTCTTTGATCCTTTGTTTAATCTTCTTGTTCGTCCTATTTTGTTTCCTCTCACACAAATCAGGTTCTTGTGCCATGCAAAACAAAAGGAGCTGTGTAAGACAAGTGCCCGATTACAGCCTCAGGCACCACGCAGCTGCCCAGGTAGGGTGCGACATTTGGCCCCTGTCCCATTCCCTTTGACCCTTTTCATCCAGGGTAATCGGAATATCAGGGACAACAGCAGCAGCACTGGCTCTCAGGTGTTGTTTTCCTCTGCACTTCCCATGTCAGGAGCCCTGGGCTCACCCAGAACTGATGGGCTGTGCACAAATGTCACACTGCCACATATGCCCTGCAAATCTGCTGCTCTTGGGTGGGGGCAGCACAGCTCCACCAGCTCAGGACTCTGCATCCAGGGAGGAACAAAAGACTGGTGTTGCCAGTATATCCTGGATTTTGAAAGTGCAGGTGAGCTGACCTTAGCACACCACCCTTTACAGGTATTTCAGGGGGTTTGTGTATGAAATGATGAATCTGGTGAAGGCACAAGCTCTTCTGCAACAGGTGAGGGGAGACAGGGTGTGGCAATACCTTCAGATCAATAGAATGTAAATAGCCTACTTAGCAATAAAGGTTGACCACTACAGTCCAAATAATTCAATTTAAAATACTGCAAATCTACTCCTGCAGAATATAATATCATCATGACTGCGTCTATTCTAACCCACTGATGACCTCAGGGAGTTTCCAAGAATATTACTTCTATTTTCTGTCCTTTCATCCCTAATGTATACAGGCAGACTTAGCTCCGTCTGCAACAAGAGAAGCCATTATGTCTTAAGAAAAAAAATGACCACTCCCATTATCTGAATGCCAAATTTCATATATTCAGTTCACCAATATCCCACACCAGCCTTTCACATCAGTTAAATGAGATGGGCTCAGATCTCTAAAATCACCAGGACAGAAGCAACATTTTTGTCAACTGCACATGAAACCGTAGCAGGAAAAACACAGCTGACATGCTAAAATATGAACAACTGCCATTATATTTAAGGTGTTTCTGAGAAAGAATATTACATTTATTCTTGTGAATAAATTCACAGATTTACTATACATCAAACATTAGGCTTTATTTTTCTGTATAAAATAAATATAGCAGGAGTATAAGATTATGACTTCACTATTATTTTGTAAAACCATTTAATTTAAACAGAGATGCCTATTCACCTGATGTCATAAAACTGAAAGCAGAACCATCAAATTATTGTACAGCACAAGCACATTGTACATGAAGACAACATAGGTAGACTTTCTTGTGAAAATGCTGGGTTTTACCACTGTTTAATGATTTCTCACACTATTTATAGGATAAACAATAAATCTAACATGATTCATCATATTAGCCAATAAATCATGAGACAAATCATTAGGCAGAGTGATAAAATCAAGTGCTTTAGAAATAAGTTAATCTATGATGCCAATGCCTAATCTAAATAGTTGCTTAAAAACCCTATTTACTAATCATTTTTACATAAAGAAAGACTGATGATTATGTAGATTAAATGTGTACTTATTCCTATAATCACATGTTCTGTGCTGGTCTGTTTAGAAAGGAAAAAAACAAAACTAAAAACATCCACTGGGGAGAAAAAAAAAATGTAACACCATTTTGATTGTATTTGTATATTTATGAAGGGATTTCTGCATCGCTTTTGAGTCTGCCTTCAATTTTGGAGAAGAAATGGTTAATTAAAGCATGCTGCAAGCTTGCTGGACAGATATTTTCTTCAGCTATGAATTCCATAACATCCTAATTAACAATTTCATTAGGATGTGATGGCTGGTTCTAATGCTTCTTCATTCTTCAGCCTGAATATAACCCTGTAGACTTTCTCATTTGTGACAACTGTGTTTATAGCTTCTCTACCCATAGAGCTTCATGGCACTTTGAATTATGCTCAAGAGTATATGGGCATCACGTCACATTTGTGTGCCTGATATCATACATGACTCGCTGCGCTCCAGCCAGGGTCCTTAATGTACATTCTACAGATGGACTACCCTCTGAATGCTTAGCCAGATATTAAGTTAAATCTTTTTGGAGTCAAGCTTGTTTCACATCAGTTATACAAACATATTGGTTCCTTTAAAAGGACAAATGCACTGAGAATAAGACAGGGAATCTAGGTCGGAAATCCAGGAAAATCATTTTAAATTTCAGTTTAGCCTTTAAATTTGAAAATCTCTTCTGTGGGAATTATTGTTATCTGTGGAGGGTTTTTTTTTTTGGTTTTTTTTTTTTCATTTACTTAATCCCAAAGAGAAGTACTTGAGAAATATTTATCAAGAAGTAGGTTAGCAGCATAGTTGGCTTAACATGAAAGAAACAAACAGCAAGGCAACCTCCTTCACTCTCACTTTCTATTTTGTATTAAAATGCAACAAAGCTGAAAAGATAGTGACAAACCAACATGATATTTTCTAGTTCAGGATTTTTTCCTCAAAAAGAAAAAAAAAGTTAACATTTGCTTTCCACTGCTGTCTGTCTATCTATCTATCACATTGGGACTATGTCATACCTACCGTGCCTCCTTGATAAGGCTAATCTTGAGAGCAAGGTATTTTCCTCTAACTGAAAGAATATGTTTGAATAAAAAAAATATCTGTAATTAGGGCTGTGACCAACTGTTTACTTGTCACACAGAGTCTGGTGAACAAACCCCTCCAGCTCACCAACTACTCTAGGGAAGGGAAAAGGAGGGGCAAGCCTGGCCCTGGGAAAGGGGGGCTCTGTCACAGAGGCTGAAGGGAGCAGAGGGGATAGTGTTGGGTTTGTTGTTTTCACACCTTTTATCTCAATCCATACAGCATGTTTTGTAAAAATGTCTGAGACACGACTGGAGAAGTGAGAGCAATTTGATGCTTTGTGCAGTATAGGTGGGGATGGTTTGTTTGTATCTTTGTTTGGTTTAAAATGTGCAGACACTCCATACATATAAAAAATGTAATAACCAGGAGCATACCAGAATCATATGCCTGCAGTCTCTTGTTATTCTTTTAGAACCTGCTTATCTTTTGCTCCACTTTTTCCTGATGACACTTAAGGTCAGATTTTTAAAGGCACTTAGATGCTTCATTTTATTGAAATCAATGGAAGCTAGGTGCTTAAACACCTTTGAAGAACTAGTCCTTTAATGTTTATTAACAATGCCTCAGATGAGGGTACATCCCAGAAAACATAATAATTGCCTTCCTTTATTAACTGTGGTGTGTCAAGATAAGATAGAATCAAGTCCTCAGACTCATCTCCTCTCAATGATTTCCTAAATGAGATCAGTTCCCACTTACATCCTGAATGACCAAGGGTGACTAAATCAGAGCAATGAAGTATGTTTACGTCCTTGAAACTCAAATCATCTTGCAGACACTTCTCCCAGTGTTGCTGATTCACATATTATCAAGTCTTAAAATGTTTGTTGTTTTTCTCCAACACTCAGCTGTAACCATTTTAACTTCAAGATAATATCTCCTTTTCCTCTTTAGGTAAAAATGAAGCTTTTATTTTCCCTTGGGAGCTTAGACTCTCACATGTGAACAATGGAACTAAAGATAAAACAGACTTATTTCTTTGTATTTTTGTCCTCATTATTTTAATCTAGTGGACTCATATATCCTCTGTTCATCAATGTAAGGCACAAAGCAGACAGATCTCCAAGTCATCCACAAGGATACACCTCACATCTTTGGACAGGAAAATTAAAAAGTCAGGAACAAAACATTTCTTACAGAGGCTTTTGGATGAATGATAAGGGAGAAGTAGGGAAGAGAACGGGAGGGACCCTTTCCCTGGAAGACCTTCAGTGTCAATGGACAATGTTTTCAACACCCAGAATGAGTTTTGAATGAAGACCTGAGCTCCCAAGGCTCAAGCTAGGACATGCCAACATTTCCCCTTGTTCCTCTAAAGGCAGATTCCCATCAGCACTTAACTTCTACCTTCTGCTTAGCTATGGGCACTTCTGGAGACTGTATTCCTGATGGGAACCTTCCCCCGTTTTTGTCTCCTACAAGCACAGCAGTCACATATCACCTCTAGAAATCTCTCCTGAGACTTACACACCTTGTGTACCAACCAAGAGATGCCCAAGCTTTCATGAGGCAGCCACACCTATGCCTTTAAAGCCATTCAAATCTGGTTTTGGTGCTGTGATTCACATTTTCACTGCTGTGTCTCTATTTTACCCTTCCTGTTTAATCACCCCTACAGTGAGAGATCAGCAGATCAGCACTCTGGGCGGTGAGCAGGGGATGTTAGTGCACCATGAGATGCATTTAAAGCATCTGCCAGAATGGTGAAAGGTTTGAGTTCAGGCTCAACTGCAAGAGACCTCCCAGCTTCTCACACTATTTCCCTCTAATCACCAAAACAAC